>WWET01000017.1:1204310-1214936 GCA_011038615.1 Limnodynastes dumerilii
GGCTGAAGTTAGGGTAGCCTTCAGCTGGCGTAAGGAAGGGGCCATACGCCCGCACAGGGGGAGTGTCAAGGTAAGTGACCGCCGATACGCTGTGCTTTAGTAAGCACAGCGCATCGGCGTACCTCTGGATCAGGCCCATTTGCTCTACAAAAGCTTTATTGAAGACTTTAACGGATGTTTTTAGGTTAGATGACTTTCATTTTAAAAACACATGACATAGGACAATTGGGACTGTCACTGTAAGGACCACCTTAGCAGAAAAGCCAGTTTTCAGAGTTTCCATAACAAAATCAGTCAGTCAAAAATTCTATGTATTTGATGTGATGTGTTCAACAAAATACCAAAAGTATGGAACAGACATGGGCTCATACTAATGATGTGATATTCTACATTTGTATTACATTACATGCTGGTGGAACACTGCTATGATTAACTTAACTAATCTAGAATGAAATGCCTTATTTTCTACCCTTGTGTAATGGAGCATGCTTAAAGTAAACACCAGTGAACAATTTCTCATTTCACATATAAAGTATAAAGTGTTCTCCCGCAAAATACCATTAATTTGCTGCAACAGAACTGCTTTGCCAGTCATGACCACCAAGAGCCCACATATCAATTTCTTCTACTTAATCTGCAGGTGACATATGTTGTTACTAAGCATACTTGCTTTAAATTGCTGCACAAGTACTCAGAGTCTTACCTCAACTATAAAGAACAGTTTAAAATTAACTTTAGCATTTATATATTTATCATGAAAAGCAGCCATTCTTCACTTGTTATGTACAGGAACATATCTGATCCCTTTCTTGGGTTTTGTTTATAACTCTGAATCAACGTGAGTGCAGAATTTCTCATAGTAGTATTTCATTGTATTTACCATGCAGTGATCCAGCTGTGTCTGAACAGTGTCTTGATCCACACTCTTCATATCCAGAACTGGCAACTCTGAGGTCACCTCATCCAGAATTCTTTTAGACTCTATAAGACGCTGCTCAAAATTTGCTGGTTTTTGAAATAGTCTAAACTTTGTAGCCACCTCTTGCAGTTTTTTCTGGAAATTAAAAGTATTGAAATGTCAGTTGTAATAAAATATAAACACTCCTCAGATAAAAACTTTGGACCTGATTCAGAGAGTGAAAATAAGAGAGGAAAGTTACTCCTGGGCTACACCATGTTAATTGCAGGGGGAGTCAAGTTAATTGTATTCTTTGCATGCAGAGATATATCTTTGAATTGCTTACTGCACACAGATACTGACCAGCTTTACTTTCACACTGTGATTTAGACTTGGGCTAAGGTACATCACCTCTCCACTCTAATACTGTTTTAACACATGAAATATGACTCCCCTGCAATCAACATGGTTTAGACCAGCAGTAACTTTCCTCTCTTAATTTAAAGCTACTTCTTAAGTCTGAATCAGGCCCTTTGAGTGTATCAATTTGTCCATCTCTGGTCTAAAAAAAATCATCAGTCTATTTTCTGGGGTTTTTTTAACTGCGGTTTTTCAAAGCAATTATGACAAATATAACCTTGGGGCACATCTCATATGAAACACCACAAAAATGCACAGGCCACTCATCAATTGTTGCCTTAAATAGTATTTAATGTTACTCATAAAAGGACTTTTTCCTTAAGTAGGTAAGTAGGTAAGCAGTACCTGCAATTTGGTGATATCTTTATAAGAGACCTCTAATGGTCTATAGTATATGTTTAAGCAAATGTGTACCATATAGGACTTCAAAATTTAAAATAGGGCCGCTGTATAGTAATAATATTGTATGAATGATTAACCACATAAATTTGTGCATTCTTTATCATGAAACTGTTCTAAAACAAGATATATATATATATATTTTTTTTTTTTTCTCTGTACATTTTGTTCTTTTTCTCTGTACTATGATGAAATATGTTTGCTAAAAATGAGGTAACTAGTTTTTCAAACATCAACCCAATTTCTCTTATGTTCATTCACTTCAGCATCTTCAAATTTGTTATGTCCAAACATGACGAACAAAAAAATCAGCTGAAAATGATGTTTGTCTATGAAGTTACTCATTCTCATTTTTTTTTTAAATTGCTCCTTGTCCTTCACTGTTTATTTCATTACCTGGTCCTTACCACCATACTTATGCTTAAAAATCACCCACCCAGTAGTGTCACGACTTTCTTTCCATTATATCATCATCATTATCATCATCAGTGGGTTTTTGTGGGGGTGAGGAGCCTCTTTTTGCCCTGGCACTAATGTGAACAATCTTACAACAGTTGAGGAATTGCATTAGTTTTTAATTTAGGTGAATACCAGTAGCTTTACAAAAAATAAGCTCTGATGATAATAATAATAACAACAACAAAAACATTAACTGACCAGAAGCCAGACTTACACAAAATGGACGTTATACAACTGAAAAAAAATCTGAAAAATGCAGGCAGTACAGGAGGTGGTGTGGCCTCCCTTTGCCCACACAAAAAGCTTGATGCGCCAGGAATTCGGCATCACCCCGTTCAGAATCTGCATCCTGTCCAATATTATAAATAAAATAATTATAATTATAATATACTTACTTGAGCAATATCAATCTGTAAGAGAACTTTCTTAGACATTTCTTTACCCTGGTTTCTTTTCTTCATTTCGTCCAAGCTGATCTCATGGCTTAATAAGTCAGACTGTATTTTCTGTTGATATAAATAAGATGACATGTATACAGCTGTATAATAATTATTTATAAATACAAATGCAGTCAGTATTAAATTAACATTAATTAAATGCTGTTATCTACTAACAGGAGGGCACAAATCACCAACCACGACATGTGCAGACAGCTGTCAGTTCTCAGTCAAGGAAATAAAAGGCCACAAATACACGATTATGTATTCTAAAAGGCTAATCCTGGCCTGGATATATACTAATACTTTCTCCTTTATGATAAGCAGCAGATAAATTTCTGGTCCTTAAGTACAGTCAGGACCGACGCAATGCAGAAAGCGGGAGGGCGCTAGGCTGGAGAGATGCCCTACCCACTCCACATTTCACAGCGCTTGCCACCCCACTGAGCCTAGATGGGTGCCACTGTTAATATGTTGTAAAGTGCTCTCACCACTTTGGTGAAAGTAGTTTACAACGTTTAACATCGGTGCACATTCACTGCTGCACCTGTCACATCTAAGGTCACACCAACGTTTTTCACAGCAGAGAGCACCACAGAGGAGAGAAGGAAGGCTGCAGAAGCAAGTAAACTATCAGTGATTATTACAGATATAATTTGGAGATTGGAAGTCTGGAGATTTAAAAGAAGGGCATATTGGAAGTCTGGAAAAAGACTATTTTTCCAATATAACACTATGTAAAGACCCCCCTAAAATAATATATACATAAATCAGAGATGGATTTAAAACTCACAGGTACCTTACACAGCTACTGCGTCTATTTAAATTTGTTAAATGCCCCTTTTCTCATTTTAATATGGTGGAACACCCAGTTAGCACAGGCGTGCACAGACATGTGCACAGGGAGCACTGTGGCCGACTATCTGTGCTCGGTCCTGTTCTGAGCCTGTTCTTAGAATAACTAATCCAAAATTGCTCTGCACTTCAGTCTAAAAAAATATGGATGAGCAGCTCTTTATTGGTTGAGCTCATACCACCGGTTACAGTCTGTGGCCAGAAAATAGTATTTTAGAGATACAGACAAAAGCTGATTTTCGGCTGCCTCTTTTTCGAAAATACTATTCATTGAGAATTTTTTTTGGGAAACCTGCCGCACCGCCGAAGGTGAGTACTAGGGCCAGTATTAGGGTTAGGCTGCTGGGAGGGGAGGTCTTAAGGTCAGGCTGCGGAAAGGAGAGTCTTAGGGTTAGACCTGGGGTAGGGGACTCTTAGGGTCAGGCTGCGGTGAAGGGAGGGTTAGGTTCAGACTGCAGGGTAATAGGGCTAGGGTAACAGGAGGGGAACATCAAAGCAAGAATTAGGAAAAGGGTTAGGGTAGAGGAAATAGTCAACATTCGCAGTGCTGTCTTCGCTCCGGGGATATTTGATTGCTTCTCCTCCCCGAGGCAGAAGCAATTGATTTAGGAGCCCTTTCAAAATACAGAGGTATGAAACGGCCCTTTTGAAAAAGGGCCTTTCATACCACGGGCCCACACCTGTGAATCTTTTCCAATGCATGATTCTAGAACAGAACACATGCGCCATAAGACTGTAACAGCACATTCTTTTTTATTTTTTTATTATGATATAGCATTGTTTTGTTCACAGGGGAATAAATAAAAAGCATTATCAAAACAATGAACAATAAAAATCTAATATAATATAAAAATAGTTTATGGTTGTAGTTTCCAAGGAGGAACCATCCCGTGATAGCATAATGTTACAGCCACAGTGTTACAGGAGGGCAGTCAGAGAGAGCCATATATGAAAATGTGGAAGTGGCTGAACTGGAGAGTGCTAGGCAAGAGGGGTTTCTCGCTTAAGCCTGGATGGACGCTGCTGTGAAAATATTGTAAGGTGCTTTCACCACTCTGGTAAGAACTCCTCACAACATTTAACAGCGGCGCCCATTCACTGCTGTCACATTTCAGACAGGAAGAGGGGGCATATTGGAAGGCTGGAAACATATAAGGGGGATAGGATGACTTGAGACACTGTATATTTAGATTGTGCACAAATGGTGCAGTGTGCACTAGTGTGCATGTGTGAGGAGGTGTCACTGGATAACATTACTCTCACATGGGTGCGCTTATTTTGTATTATGGTTACAAATATGTTTTCTGTTTCTTATGACACTCAATGCATTGCAATTTCAAGAATGTTTAATGTATTGTAAAGTGGTAAGAAGGATGTAATCTGTATTGTTTTGCGGTCTCTAGTATGTGTGGCTGTCACTAAGTCTGTATTGTATAGCAGTTCTAGCATGCAGTGTGCATTGTATGGCAGTTTCTAGGATGCAGTTTATATTGTATAGTGGTGCCTAGGATGAAGCCTGTATTGTTTATCAGTCATTTGTATATAAATCTGAGACTAGGGCACTGTATCCATTGTATATTGTTGTTGCAAGATTGTGTTCTGTATTTGATTACGCTTTGATGGATACTGTAATGTAGAGTGGTCACCGGTGTTATATGTTAAATTAAGCAGGAGGATGCAAATTTAAAGTTTACAGGAGGGGGGGGGGGGCTAAGAACTGCACACTTTATAAAGTTAAAACAAAGACATTCTTGTAACTACATAATACAACTTTGTATTAGTTTTTATGGGATTAAAAAAAGTTATGCAATTTCTATTTAATAGTTTTTGAACCTACATCTACTATATCTGTTTGTGTCTTTATGAATGACTTTGGAAACAAAAATATGTTTTCTAAATAGTAAACACAGACATTTTTCAGACTATTTTTCACAATTTAAGTGACAGTGCAGCATCTAGTGCTTGTAGGTTGCAGGACCCACTGTAATAAACATATTACATTTACTGATGTCTACCAGGTACCAAGGAATAAAGTTGCTTCTATTAATAACAAAAAATCCTTATTATATTTTTACTGATTATAATTTATAGATTTAGTTAATAAATGCTTCAACTGAATGACTTGCTTTCCTCATTTTCCAAGTTTAATAAAAAATAAATAAAAAATAAATTAGGCAACACAGTTCATTTAGACAAGCATTACAGCTATATCACCACCAGATGGAGCAAAGAGTCCATTAAATAACAAGTGTACTATTTTTAAAAGAAGCTTTTTTCCATGCAAAAGTAAAGCAGACCTCTGTCAATTAAAATGTAAATAGTAAGTTAATGAAAATTAAAATGGAGAATTATTATATTGTAAATAATGCATAAGATGCATATTATCCCCTTACATAATTCAGATAAAACTTCAGGTATATTATTGCTGTACTATAGGAGATGTACTAATCAGTTTATTTATTTATTTTTTACTTTATTTATATTTTACTATTATGCTCTACAGGGCTTTAAAAACAAATGTACATAGTAACACCTTTACATCATATTTATACTTTGTTACACACACATTTTTTTTTTTATATATTTATATATAAAATTAATTGCTAATCTGTTTGTATGAACAAATTGAAATAAGTACTAAAAGACAAATACAATGGTAGACAGAAATTTAAAATAACAGCCAGGAACTCTCGATTAGATTTTGTTGCCTGCAAGCAATCTATAACAATATAAAGCTGAACCAAAATGTCCTGAAGTGTAACAGTCACATTCATAATTTCATTCAAGCCACAATGATCCTACTGTTGAGCACTGTCATTTATAAAACATTTCTTTTCTAAAGCTCAATAAGAATGTTTCACACACTTTCTATAGCAGGCATAGATGGGAAAAGGTGGTTTACTCTAAAATAAAATCTCAGAAGATGATAGTGACGCTGTGTTTCCAGCCTCTGTATGACAGTTTATACCTTTGGTCAACTCCATTATGGGAACCGGGAGCTATCATACTGGAGCTCATACAAGATAGGGCCAAACAATTAAACTTGTCTGTAACAACCTCAAGGATCCCAACAAACCCAAAGTCAGCTATGTGAAGGACTGTTTTCTTAGAGACCTTGGAGTAGATCCAGAGCTATGTATGACGGTGAATTTACGCAAGCCATTTGCGTAAATTCACTGTCAAGGAACATCTGCACATACGCGCGGCAGATGTTCCCTTAGTGTAAGTACTATCGTCAGTACTTACGGGGAAGGGGCAGAACTTTCCCTTATGATGGCTCTATTGGGGATAGCCATTTAAATGAAGGCTACAGGGCGGGGGAAGCCATAAGGCCGCAGACCTAGTCGTAATATATAGGGTAAGTATATGGACACGTAAGTGTCCAGATTTACTACCGAGAGCAGGAAGTGCAGGGGGCGTGCATTCCCCGCTACACTAGTGTATTTACAGACCCTCGCACAAAAGTAATGCGTGTGTGGGTCTGCATCAACACCCTTGTTAAAAGCATTCCCTGCCATTTCTCCAGAGAAGCTCACTGTCCATCACTGTCAAAATAAGTAAATAAATACATAAAAAAAAAACACTTTTCCCAAACAAATATAAAATAATCATAACATACTATACAATGTCCACGATGACCGGAATAATGCTCACATAGTTGTGAACACCACACACACAGGACACACTGACTGATAATTAGGGTTATCTAACCAATGCCCTGTGCCAATCCTAATAAGTTTAGCCCAGCAGATGTAAGATAGATCTAAACAAATTGGTCAATACAATACAGTACATCTTAATTGGGCCCAATTTATGACTGTTCAGGTACAAAAGGAATGGTATTTGTGCAAATCTTCTCATAATGACTTTTCAACTTAATTTAACATTGGAGAGAATGCCTGTCAAACTTATTTTTGATCTCTAATTTCTACCCAAACCTACATGCCTTTTTCATACATTTAATTCTCTGTAGAATCTTCTTGTGCATAATTTACTGACTTCCATTAGGACCCAATATTTCCAATCGTACTTTTAATTGCTTTTCACAATTTATACCACTTTCCTTGGACAATTAATAAAGTAATTTACATTTTAATATAAGCTCTGTGCAAATGAAAGAAAAATGTACCTATCCACTCATGATATCTGTCTTGGACCATGTAACTGAACGTTTTTCTGCCACTTTATCTTGGATATCCTTCCAATATCCCAAACTCATTTTTTCAAAAACAGAGTTTTTTGTACTTCTACCTGCCAACAGAAATGATCCATCTGACCTCTCTGATTCTGTTGACAACACTGTTATCTTTGACTTAGAACTGTCTCTTGAGCTGCACATACAATCTGTGTCAAAACCTTTAATATAATCTAAATAACATTTAGTCCACACATATCTCATAAACTCATTCACTAATATCTTGCATTGATTATTGCAATGTTCTAATTACTAGACACCCTCTTATATATCCCCATACAACTGGTCTTGCATGCAGCACCTAGACTGATTTATTTTTTTTATCATCAACTACATTGGTTGTCTGAATTTTACTGAATCAAATGCTAAATATTCTTACTAGCACACAAAGCCATCTACAAGACAACACCTACATACATATCTTTATGTGTTTCAAAGTATATTCCAGTTTGTTCTCTCAGATCTTCACAAGAGTTGCAACTCACTTCTACACATAATAAATGCTCTTAATTTTGCTTACAGAACTTGTTCCAGTCACCAAACTTTGTGAAATTACGCTGCCATAAGCCTGCCTTAAGTTAATCATGCAGATCAGCAGTCCGTACAACCGCTGATCTGCACCAGTGTGGGATACCCATCCCACACTGTACAATTAGCATGCTCCCCCCGCTCACTCTACTTCCACTTCCACAGCCATTAGTTCTGTACGATTCTTGCTGCGCTACGGTTATTATCGTAACACTAGCGTAACAATTGCATACGTAAGTGGCCTGACGTTCTCAGGTCAGGATATGTCCCTTGATGCTGATATTGGTTAGGGAATTAGGACATAGGACCGGATTCAGATTTAATACCGAAAGGTCACTTACGCATGCAAGGTACGTAAGTGACCTAAACTCACTGGAGGGCGCATGCACCCTCTTAGATGTTATGCTAGGGTTACTATAGTATAAGTATAACTTTGTTCCGACCGAGCCCATTTCTGAGGAAATGGGCTGTGCTTCCCCTCCGCCCACTAAAGCAGACGGGGGGAAGCATGCTAAGTGTACAGTGTGGGAGGGGGCACAACTTTCACAAAAGATTGGCACAAATATCAAACTTAAATTGCACAACAGGTGTTCAGAGAAGAGAACTCTTTAGTTTCCCTTTCTGTTTCAGTTTGTATTAATTTGGTGTTTGTAGATGAAACCCAAGGAAACAAAATATTTGCAACAGATGTTGGTAAGTGCAGGTTTGTCGCTGACATTTGCATTTACTGGTTAGATGAGTTATAGGATAATTATTCTACATTTATAAATGCTGCATTGTTGAGAAAGACATTAAACACATTGGGTAAATGTGTGCCAAACAATATGAATCAGGGCCTTGTATGCTGTCTTAGAGTAAACAAGCCACTATTTCTTCAAGAGAATCAAATAACCTGCCATGTGAAAGCCATATGGGCAGTAGAGTGACATAAACATTTCTGGAACAACTTTAGTTATTAGTGAGATTATGGGCCAAATCCAGATTTCCAAAGTAAATTTATATTGTGGGCGTCTATGTATACCAATACCAATACAGACTTCTCCGTTTCCATATGCTTGAGACAGAAAATGTAAAGTATACTCTAGCTGTGAGAGCTTCATGTATATGAGGTGGTGTGTTTAAAATGAGAAAGTCTGATGTCTGCATAGTATGAATCACTCTGTATACATCGCTGCTGTTTACCAGTGTTTTTTTTTTAATCCTGAATTTACTAAGGGGTGAGTTCCCCCTGTCGATTTTGGAACGACAACGATGTTTGCGAATTTTTTAAGGGTTTATTCGCCGCGATTAAGCTCGTAATTGTGGCAAATGAACCCTTTAAAAATCGCCAGACATCGATGGAGATGATTTTTACCCCAAAAAAAATGGCTGCCGCGGCAACCAATTAACCCTTAGCATGCCGAGGCATCTAGTACTATAAGGCACAGTATGCCCTTGTATTCCAGGGCATGCTGTGCCTTATAGTACCCTAAGCGGCAGCATGCCAAGGGTTAATGGCATGTTGCCGCAACCACAATAGTAAATCTAGCCCTAGATCTTGTACCATGTTTATTATAATAGGTCCACCTGCACAATGTTTTAAATTGCACTTTACATATTTTCCATTAACATTATAAAGAATGCAAAACACACACACACACACACACACACAAACACACACACACACACAAACACACACACTCAGAACTTACACATTGTCAAATCTGATTAAGTAACCAACGGATGACTCACAGGTCAATTCACAGTAATCAGCTTTGCAGTTTGTGAACAATAGTAACTGTAGCAAATGAAAATACTTTTTGCAAGTATGAGTTAAAATAATCAAACACTTGTACCATTGTATTACTGGAATCATGAATATTGATCTGCAAACCTCTGTGCAAATACAGTACAAGTGTGTGTTAATGAACCTTTTAAAAACCACAGTGCCCATCCAAAACTCTCCTATTCTTAGCATACATTGAAAATCTTCAAGTGAGATTTAATATCTAATAAAAGGCTTAAAACTATTAGGTGTTGCCCACAGTCAGAAATAATTAGCATTAAGAGGATAACAGGAGCCTACCTGTGCTTCCTGGGGAACCTGACCTGCATCAATTCTGTCTGAAATATAGGCTGTCAGTTGTCTGTCTGTAGTGCCAAGAGATTCTTGAATTAAGCGAATAGCTTTGTCAGTCTCCTGGGCAGACTGAATACTTTGCTCAAGAACCTTTTGTCTCCTTACAGCCTGTAAATAAAGGGAAATAAGTTATTGTTCCATGAATGACATTATTTGCATGATACATTAGTTAATACACAGCAAACACCTTTTTGTAAGATGAACTTCGATGACTGTTGCCACTCATTCAGGCTACCTTAGCAATAACCTGACAAAGGTAAAATTGGTTAAATAGAAGGACTAATGGGACCTCTTTTCAGCAGAACTGTAAGGCAAT
>WWET01000017.1:1224998-1235645 GCA_011038615.1 Limnodynastes dumerilii
ATATATATATTTATAAAAAGACTGAATACTTATAGGGAGAGGGTTAGACAGATAATGTTATATTGTGAAGTTATGGACAGTAAAATAATAATACTGGTGATGTTGGGAGGACTGTAGCATTTAGAATATGATGATCTTAAGGTAACACTGGGACATCTATGTGTTAATATTTGTTTTCAGAAAATAAAGGAGAAAGTGAGGAGGCTTTATTTGTCATCTATGGTTGCAAACCAAATGAAGTGTAGAGCACTGAGAATAAAGTGCTTGTTTCTGCCAAACCATGCCACTCTCCATGGTGTAATTAAGGGTACTGAACAATGTTTCCCAGGTTTGGTGACACTTTTGTACCATCAAGAAACAATGTGGGCCAGATGCGATAGGAAGGTCTGATCTAATGGGGCACTGGCACAATTTTGGGTGTATACTTGAATTTCCAGTAGAGGTGGCAAGTGTGGAGTACAGGTATATAGGAAGTAGTGTAAAGAATCAATAACAGAGCATTGCAGGACCTCAATAGATAAGGATGTTGAAAGGAGACTGCCCGAAATGGATGCTATATAATTGGAAAGGACAAAGCTTGTACAGCTAACATTTTACATGCAAAAATGAATGGCACATATGTCCCATATAATTCTCCAGGCAACATTTACTGTGCATTAAGCATATCATTTTAGCTTTTAGCAAAGATAAAGAGCTTTAAGATAATGCCAGAGAGATATTATTACACCTTGAAATCACAGAAACATTTTTTATTTGGCTCTAAGCACATTTCAAGAGCTGAAGACTTTTTTACATAATTTTCTTAGCTGTAGCCCGTCTTTAATCTATTGATATCTTTTTATTCTCCCCTTAATTTGTATACTTTAAAGATCCCCTTTGGAAATGATACCAAGATGCTAAACACCACTTAAAATGGTAATAAATTACTGGATTAAATAAAGGCACTTTGTGATTTTGAGTGTGATAACTTCAGTAGATTAAGTAGCATAACATGTATCTATGCTTGTAAATCACATTTTTTGCATTGAACAGAAGCATGTAGGTGTTCATTTTTAAAAAGGCAAAAATAGCAAAATCCTGGAAGACATAATGTCAGCGATGCATTTTCAGTCACTATTGATACCTGTATTCTAGACAGCCCTAAGACAAAGGTCTACAGAAGCATGTGAAGTATTGACCCTTGTTCCTTTGACATTTCTGAAATGTTGCACTGTATTTCAAGCAATATATCATATGCTTGGAAAAAAACTAAAACAAAACTAAGAATTGTGAGTATAAGTGTTTGTGATTGTTTACATGCCTTCAATTTCTGTATGCTACAAATGCTTAAAATATTTTAAAACAAATATTTGTAAATATAGTAATTGTTTAAAATGTTCTGACATTTTTTTTATCGATCCTTGGGCATTCCATAAAGCCAAAAAAGTTAGCAAATTGCTGGCATAATATGATAAGTAGTGCAACTCCTATTCACCAACACGCATAATATTACAGAAAAAGAAAGTTAATGTAAGGTATAGGAAGGACAACAACTTGAAGCATGTTGAAGAGTGTTAGCGCAGCAGAAGCGCATACATATGCATGCAGCCTACCCAGAGTTTTGACAATAGTAACCTGCAGAAATACACTGGGAAATTGGGCTGCTACTGTGCTTGCAGCTGTACCTAAATCTGTGTTTATGACCAGTCCCCCCACAAGACAAGAATTATTAAGCCATTTGAGCTAAACTTGTTGTTTAAGGGCCAGATTCACATATAAGAAGCTGAGGCTTCTTAGGTGCGTATATTGCCATTTGTTTCCAGTCCTAAGTATGTTAGTGGCTCGATTAAGTTCATTTTTTTTTTTTAACTATAATGCATTTAACTACATAAAATAGAAAGAAATGCTGAGGTTTCTTTTAAAACTGGTTTTCATTTTCTATAGCAGAATGCCAGTTAACATTTCACCGCTTTTATTCTATTTTATGTCAGATTGCAAATGCAATATTTCTATTAACTATTAAAGTGAGGAGCACTGCTAGAATGAAGAAAGAAATGTACAGATTCTGTACAGATTTGTAAAAATATTCAATTTAGATACAAATATTTTGTTTTACAATATGCAGAAAAAAAATGTCAGGAAAATGGTAAATGTCCAAAAACATCAGAGGTATTTGTGACACTGTCAAGCAAAGTCCAAGTGGTTTTTATAAATATACAGCTTTACAATGTCTCTAATGACTGCAAAGAAATTCAAATGAACTCTCTCAGTCCGATGCACAGACATATGCAAAATGAGCAGTCTGCTAAATAACCGCAGTTCTCATGCCAAAGCCACGTCATGCATTATAAGTGAACTTGCAACCTTATTTAAAGGTGGCCGTACGTTGTGTCACTGTCCGAATCAGGTGAACTTGCAAGTTTGAGGTTTCCCAGTTCGTGACTATGACACATTGCTATAACAATGTGATGCTATAATATATTGGTTTGTATAAATGAGAATCTATGGGGGAAAAAAACCCAAGAAAAAATAATAAAACATGACTAGGATAATTTGGAATCAAAATTTAATTCATTGTCATGAGATAATGGACCGGATGCATAGATCCGTATTTACTAAGTGCGTTTTTTACGCCCACACAGGTTTTCGGTGATTTACACCTCCATAGGGCATGTGTGTACTTATGCGCGTGTTATTTACAACCGTGCGTATTTATCTACCCGCGCCCTCAAATGCCCATTTAAATGCCTCCCCCGCCCACTTTCACGTAACTTCTAACGTACGGAAAACAACCACGCCCCTCCGTACGTATTTGCGTGGAAAAAGTTACTACGCATGCGCTGTTAATCCACTTCTAAAAATACACACAAAATCCAGCACAAAAACATATATGTATATAAATGAATACGGCATAATATAATATATAACGTATATAAATGAATACGGCCCTAGATTTCTAAAGTGATAAGAATGTAAATAATGCTCCAGCTTTAACATAAAACAATGCATTGTTTGGATTACGACACAAGTGCTGCTCACTGAACCACCGTGCTATCCATGAAACCATGTTGTGAAGTAAACAAGCTTTAACAGGCCAAATTACAGTTATATTTTAAACAAATTTTAATGTAAATATACTGGTTTATTCTGATTAATCTCTCATATTTTATGGCTAGTTGGCTAGTTTTAATTTGTATCTTCGAGAACATACTCATCAGTATAATATACTAATGACAATAATGGGGTGGATCCAGACTTGAAAAAACCAATAGATTTACGCACACTACATACATAAGTAGCTGCCCGATGCTGCGTTCTATGAGGAATTCAGACCCCATACAGTGGCTGACCCACTCACCATCCATATGAGATACACCGGTTACACTCTCCGGAACGAAACTCTCAATTTCAAAAAAGGGACTTCTGAAAGTTCCTTTTTGGATGTCCCTTTTTCCTATACTTACCATTTTATACTTTTTTTAATGAATGGGTGAGTATTCCGTTCAGCATACTTCACCCATTCACTTTCGCAATGTGCGATATCCCTCCACCGCACTGCGATATCCTTCCGCCGCTGCTATCGCTGGACCTGGAACAGGTAAGTAAATTATCTCGGCGGCTAGGGTCAGGTTAGGGTCAGGCTGCCAGGAAGGGAGGGTTAGGGTTATGGTTAGGGAAAGGATTGTGGGACTATTTTTTTATTACTTTTATGACCACGGAGCTTTTGGTGCTCCGTGGATCGATTGCAATGCCTCTTCGAGGCATATGAAATCGAATTTTTTGAAAATCAGATTTTCTTGCCGCGGACCCACACCCGAGATACACACAGTGGGTAGGCATAGGTATTCAAATTGTACAATAAGCAGGGCTGCCGCCAAATATTTTGGGCACCAGGGCACATCCTCAGCACCCCGTCCCCTATGCAACATTATCCGTGATGTCACATATAGCGGGCAGGGTGCCGTGGAACTGCATTACCAGTGTGCTGATGTGCAAGGAAAGATAGTGTGCAGCTTTAAGTAGAAAGTATCAGTGGTATACTACTGCCAATACCTGCTGTAGAGCCATGGTAAGTATATGAGGGCCCCAACAGATTAGGGGCAAAGGACAGTAATCTGCCCCCCCCCAATGGCTGCCTTGACAATAAGGGCTTGGCTAAGCACTTACGTATAATTTAGTATTTTGCATGCACAGTGTTGCATGCGGAATACGTTAAGTAGGATCCTGGCCACGGATCCATAGGAGAGCATATTTATGATACCAATCTATGTAGTACATATTTATGTGGCATGGAGCTGACTTAGGAGCAAAAAAAATGTTGTTGTACTATAAGGAAAGGCAGATAAAAATGTGTAGACGGATTTCATGTGACACATAAGCAGTGTAAAAATATTATTATATATATGCATCATGCACATTAATAATGCACTCATAAAAATAAATAGATTAAATATATTTGGTATCACAACATGGTTTACCCGAGTGCAAATGTTCTACTTTTTTGTCTTTATTCCTAACTGAGTCTCGCACCTTGTCTGTTTAGCAAATGCCAGTTTCCCTCACCTTCTAAAAATACAGCACTGTGGGTGCTGTTACGTCAGTCCTGTTGCTGTGAAGTTAAATCTGTGGAAATCCAATTAGTACCACATGCAGGTAATCTTTTTATTTACTCAGGAATTATTTGTTTAGATCTCTGAAGAATAATCTAGATTCCCAGATAGCTATTCCTTTGTACAAGTAGTTATTATTACTAATAGAATTAGCTATTTGCTGATAATTACAATCTCCATGAAAGGACAAACACTTACTGAAGCATACAATAGCTAATCAACTGCCTTCAGCTACAGTTCAGTATTTGACCTGTATACCAATCAAGGTCTAGTATGGAATAATAAGAAGAAGGTTTTCTACATTGAACTTGGTAGCAGGTCTCATTTCCTTCATCTAGTGTTATCAAGCAATCGTGGTTTCTAATTATTTAGAGGTAAACAGTTCTCAGCCAAGTTTGTTTTTCGACAGCACTGGCTGAAAACCATATGATTATTACAAAAAGGCTGAAGCTATGTTGTTAGTAACAAGTAACCACAGGCTTCTTTATGCAGATATGAAGTGTGTGCAAGTTTATATATACAGTATTAATAGAAAAGACGTAAGGACATAAATGACAAGGGATGAAATAAATTATATTACACAACAAGCAACATAAAAATCACTGTGTCAGCAAACTTCACAATATAGGGCTGGATCCAGACTTAAGTAAGTGGTTGAAATTAGTTACTCCTGGGCTAAACCATGTTAATTGCAGGGGAAGTCAAGTTAATTGTAGTCTTTGCATGCAGGGATATATCTTTGAATTGCTCACTGCACACAGATGCTGACCAGCTTTACTATCACACTGTTATTTAGACTTGGGCTAGGAAACATCACCTCTTAACTACTGTTTGCAACAGAAGAAATATGACTCCCCAGCAATCAACATGGTTTAGCCCAGGAGAAACTAATTTCAACCACTTACTTAAGTCTGGATCCAGCCCATAGCTATACTTATAAGGTGACCTTACCCAGCATCAAGACACCTCCTGTGCATGAGAGAGTTCTTGGGTTTTTTTTTTTTGTTCCCTGAAGCAGCGGTTTTATTAAAAAGAGAAAAGTGTTTTGGAAAGTGATTTTACATAAAAAATAACTAAGTACCTTTAGCTCTTGCAATGCTTTCTGTAACTCTTCTGGTGTCTTATATTCAAAATCTCTTTCTGAATACTCGTCCTCAGCTTGTGCTATCCATTCCTGCATTTCTGACAGATCCTTCCGAAGGCTTACGGTTTTCTCCAAGCCATCTTTCAGTGCTGCTTTTTTAGCATTGGCCTAAATTGAGGCATATAGTCAGAACGAGACAGTGGCAAGGACAACTGAAAGTACAAGTCATAAATCAATCTATAATCCAGCATTTAGATTACTTACCAAAATAACACTCCAAGTATGGAATGTGTGAAGTAGGGAACCAGACAAGTTGAAGGTTTAGATGTAAGTTAGGACAAACATACGCTGACATTGTATTCACACATACCACAGTAGCATATACACAGGAGCATTTCAGACATATATTGGGACTTCACTTTTTGTGACTAGTAAATGTGATATTTTCTATACATTATCCTTTTTCATTACCTCACAGGCTCTTTATATAGACTTAAAATTTTAAAGGCTTTACATTACTAGACAGATATAAAACTTATAATTTCTTCCTTACTATAAATAACCCCCACTGTATCCATTAAAATAAACAGGCAGGCTATAGATTCAGGTTGGGTATTGGTCACTTCCTAAAATAGCACAGCAAAGCCCAGTATTGCAATTGAGGGAAACCAAAGCTCCATGTATTTTTCTCACGTATGTGCTTGTCCAGGAGATCATATATAGCTTTGCACACAGCAGCAGGTTTTTAAGTGGCCATACTCCGTGTGCTGGGAAACACACCTTAAGTATCCACATATTGTGACTGTGGTTTGTTTCTTCAGAAAGAATTTATGGTAAACCCTTTAATCTGTCCTTTTTCCATAATTTTTTCATGGCATTTTTCAATTACAGATATATTTAGGGTCGGATTCAATTAGCTTTGCAGCGGCGTACTTTGTGGTGTGAAGCTAATCTCGTGAATTTTAGTCCCATTCTTCATACCGTATATGATGAGAAAAAGCGCAGCACGTACTTTTTCCCGTTATTGCGGCTCATTGAATCGGGCCCTTAATGTTCTATAGGACATATGCACACACAAAAAATTATTTTAAGAGCGCCTAAATAAAATAGCAACTGAAAGACAATATTATTGAAACAAGTGTGAAATGAAAACATATTCATCATCCAAGCTAACAATTAAGGATCATACTTTTTCAGGGTAATAGTATTTGTTTAGTTTAAAGGATTTGTTTTATATGTGGTTTAGGAAAATATTTCTATAATTGATAAACACATCATCAGATGACAGGACAGAATGTTGTATATTGTTGCTCTTGTACAGTGCCACATGCCTCTATCAGCAGCTGCAGCAACATTGTCTCCATTCGCTTCAGTGTAGGACTGACACTATAATTAATACTATTAATGTGCTGTGGTATTAAATGTGATTGGAATGAATAATAGCCTCCTATTGGAAGTCAGTATTTTATGCTAAGGCAAACTTTACTTACTGGGTTGCCCTTGTAAGTGCAAGTGACTTGGTATTTTAAAGTACATTATAATACCCCTTTAACATTACCACCAAATACCCGGGATTTTCATCAAAAACCCGGCATTTTGCAAAAACCCGGGTTTTTGGTGGTGATGTGAAACCGCCACTTCCGGGAGACCCGGGTCGAGAGACCCGGGACTTCAACACGGGAAAAAAGAAGGGTTTTTCCCGTGTTCAACCCGGAAGGGTGGGTTCTTAAAATGCGGCCAGTTTCTTTTGAACACAAGTTTTTCTTTCTGGAACTTGATTGGATGCTTATCTTGGCGCTGTCGATCAAAAGCCAATCAAAGCTACTATCTGAAATGATTGACACTTTACTTTAAAGGCAGACCTGGGTTATTTGGTGGTAATGTGAAAAGGACAGACCCGGGAAATTCCCGGGTTTTTGGACGGACTTATAACGCGGTTTTGAAAATGACACGGCAATGCTGCCAGAAAAAACCCGGGTACAAAATACCGGGTTTTTCAAAGGTGGTGATGTGAAAGCGGTATAAGTTGCAGGTAATTTGGGGGGTTGCATCCATATTTTACAAACTATATATATATAATTTTCAATGTGATCCTCTCATCCCTCCTGTGTGATGTTAATTTTATCATTTTAAATAATGTGACAGCTAAAGCAAACTGTAGCCTGGAATCCCTTCCCCTGACTGGAGTCCTATGAGCTGCTTATGCTAGTGTTTTTCCTCAGCCTTTGATGAAAATAAAGTGTATTCAGCTTATTAAAGTGGAATGTGACTGAAGGCAGTCTTCTTTATTCCAATCCCTGGGAAGAACAAGTGTATGGAATAGTCTTGGGCGCTAGAATGAGGGAGGGAGTGGGTCTCCTCTGAGAACCGCCCTATTTCAAAAGAGCCGTTCTCTCCTCCAGCCAGTTCTGGGCAATCAATCCCTAGAGCACTGAAGACGGAGCTCCGAATGTTAAGTGTAAATTTTACACCAATCTTTTCCATAATCCTCCCCCTCCATGGCCCTAACCCTAACCCTCCCATTCCTGTAATCTAACCCTAACCCTCCCCTTCCTGCAACCTTACCCTAAGACTCCCCATCTAACAATAAGCTTCCCATCCCTGCAGTCTACACCTAGACTCCCCTATCCGCAGGTTTACCCTAATCTTTCCCTTCCGTGACCCTAACCTTAACCTTCCCTTCCCCATAGCCTAACCCTAAAAGTCCCCGGAGCATTTACTCACCTCTCCGGTGGGGTCTGCGGCGGATGCAAGTGGTCCGGCAGGTGGCTTCTGAGAAAGGAATGGGTAAGTATGGCGATCGCCATAAATACCCCTTCAAAAAAAAAGTTCTAAAATGGCTGTGTTTCGAAAAAGAGACAGTCGAAAATTTGCTTTCTGCTGTCTCTATTTCTAAACAGCATTTCTGGCCGCAGACTGATATTGAATGAGGGACATTATAGTAAAAACATCTTCTATGTGGTAGAGCAGATGTGAGATAAAATATAGAAAATACAACGCCATACTTTTGAGCAGGTAAAACTCTGTATTTTAACATTATCATAATGAAAAACATTCAGTGCTAAATTTGACGTTTTCTTCTGGCGGTTTTATTGTCTGCAAATCCCAATAAATATATAATACTAAGTGACAGACTTTATTTCATATTTAAATCCTAAAGCAGACATCATGTATGTTGGGCATGTAACACACAGTTTGATGTATGATAAACTGTGTGCTAATGGATTGTGACAGAGAGGCAGCCTTTCTCAGGTGAATGGTTATTGAAATTCATGCCTAGTCAAAGCGTGTGCTCCAGTCAGTTCAATGAATAGGTCCAGTATGCTCATAACAAGTAAGAAAAATATCATAGTCACGAAATTCACTGACAGTAAGCACAGACTATAACTATATTACTCTATATAAATAAGTTGCACTGAGAATCTTAAGAACGCATTTTCCCATTTTATAAGTTCCCAATTAGCCAGGTTTTTCTTTGATGACATTTAATTAAAGATTACTCCCTAATTTCAGGGGAAAAACCCTTGTACAGTACTAGCAATAACTAAAGACGTGTTTGGCATTAGACAGATCCCTAGTTACCCTTGTTTACCTTTTCTATTTTGTGTGCTACTCTGAACTCTCCTGGATTGAATATTAACAAGATCTTAAATGGGTGTTATGTGCCAGTTACTTCTGAAACTTTTTCAATCCCTGCTTAGTGCATGTTGGTAATTTTAATGATCTGCTTCCAGCAACAAAGTTTGGAAAAGAGCCAGAAAGAGAGATGAACACCTGCTAGTTCTCTGTCCAATTAAGTTGCAGCTGATTCTATACCTTCCACCCCCTCTACTGCAACATAAAACTGACAGCTGTATAAAAGAAACTCCTAAGTAGTGCAATGTGATGCAGGCCCTCTCAGCATCACAGGAGACAGAGGCAGGTTGTAGCTAGTCAGGGCACACAAACTTCCAGGTGTGTTTTTATGAAGTTTTAAAACACAAAAGGAAAGACATGGAATTTCTAAAGTAAACATTTGTGAAGCAAAGTTCAGTGTCACAAGCTATGAAACACATCTATGCAGCATGCCAGAACGGGCCACTTCTATGTGAAATGTGAAAGTAATCTTTCTGTTTTTGTGTTCTGCTCTTGTTTTTGACACATTTTCTTGCAGAGTTCAATTGAATGGTATGTGCTTCGTGTAGCCTTGCGAAGCCTATTTAATCACAAAGTTGAACTAAGTTGAACTAATCACAAAGTTGGGCCTCCGGATTTGCTAAATCACAGGTGGATGCTGGAGCCAATATATGAAAGAGAGATATTTGATTTTAAAAACGTGTATTTGTAGTTCTGCGGAGATATGCAAACAATGTATAAAAAAATAAAAATAAACATTAAAGTAATTATTTAGATAGTGAGAAAAAAAGGGAAGATGCTCTTCACATCCAGAAGATTGTTTATTGAATACTTTGTTATTGTCAGTTCTACTTACATGCTGAGAATGTTGCATCACGGCCCTCTGATAAGACAGTTTCCTTTTGTAACAAGGAGATATATTCAGAATTTTTGGTTGGATTGCAGCTGCTTTTCAACACTCCAAAGAATCTGGGGACACAAGTATCTAATGTCAGGCCAATCATACGAAAACTTGATCCGATATCACAAGTGTCTGCGTTCCCATGGACGTAGCAGGATTTGTTGTAAATAAAAGGTTTCATCTGATGATTTGATTTTAAGAACTTTCTAAAAATCATGATCACGGATGGTACTATGTTAGACAAATGTGGGTAGCACGTACATGTGTGTGTATATATATATAATACATACTGCTCCTCACCTATACTCATACGCAGTCACTGTTGTGACTCTACTGCGCATGCGCATTGGTTGGGAGCAGTTCCTGGCACCAGTCGCCCTGCACTTCTATAATATACAGAAGTTCTGTTAGAAGCGCAGGACATCTGCATTTCAGCATCACTAGCCGCCCCCCCCCAC
>WWET01000017.1:1283793-1295835 GCA_011038615.1 Limnodynastes dumerilii
GAAAGAGGGCAAATCATGCATTGGACACAGTACAGCACATAGTACTAATGCATTGTTAGCTATGTTCTTGCTGTTTAAAATGTGTATGCTCATTTCCGTTATATAAAGCCTGTAGATTGTTGGTAAAATGGAGGGATAAAAATACAATTCAATGAAAGCAATTCTTTAACAGAATAATATTATTTCCAGTACAAAATGTTCCCTGCTACTTTTAGCTTTTACTTCTGTTGATTGTTTTGGTTGCACACTGTCCTGTTCTCGTAAACTCAGTACAGAGTCACCTACATGACTTTCAAATAGAACTGTAGTATTCACTAACAGAACTGTAGTATTCACTATCATACCTCCCAAGTGTCCCTATTCCAACGGGATAGTCCTACTTTTGGGAGACTGTCCCGCCCACTTTACAACTTAGCCCGAGAGATCAGACGCTTGGGACGCAAAGTTTTTTTGTTGTTTTTTTTTTTTTTAAAGCCTGTGCCACTGTATATGCGTCAGGGCTTTTCACAGAACAAAACAGATAATACTGTAGGACCCAATCTGTTATACCCCGTTCAGATTGCCTCAAAACACCGGCTTTTTTGATGAAAAAGCCGGCTGTCGTAAAAAAGCCGGCTTCTAAACTCAATTTGAACGGTCCATTTACAAAAAGCCGGCTACTGAAAGCCCGGTGTTCAGAGAAGGGTTTTATCAGGCGCGTTCAGACTGATTTAAAAAGCCGGCTTTTTCACTGCAGCCGGCTTTTTTATCAAAAAAGCCAGTGTTTTCAGCTCACTCTGAACGCTCCATTTTTAACAGCCCCAAAAAATTCCCCAGCTCTACACCCTGGCTAAAAACCCAGCTTTTTCAGCTTGGGCGATCTGAATGTGGTATTACTGTGCATGGCAGTGACCTAACCTATATGGCCACAGCCATTCAAGAAAAGAGATTTGGTCCTACAGGGATCCCCTAGGAACCTTGTATTTTCTGTACTTCCACACCATGGGTCTGATTCAGACGTTAAAACGCCAGCCAGCAGCATAAGATCGGCTTGTTGTTGTTGCCCGGCGATGCCATGTAAACGCCATATCGTGGATTGGGCGTCTGTAGCTTCAGTGTTGTAACACTGGAGGGGGCGTCCCCCAGCATTACTATGCTGTGGTTAGTGCAGGTAGGCAGGGGGGAGGGATGGTAATGAGGCTGGGAGGGCGACGTTAGCGTACTAACGCCGCCGTCCTAGCGTAGTTACACTGGGTTACGCCGGCTGAACTTAGGGTAGCCTTCAGCCGGTGTAACCCAGTGTAATTACGATCTGGCAGGGGGAGTGTCGGGGGGAGTGTAACGCTGTTACGCCGAGCGTTAGTACGCTCAGCACAACAGTGTTACTCTGGATCAGGCCCCATGTGTCCACCAGTCACAGAGGGAGAGACAGTGAGGGAGCACCACGTAGGAAGGGGAAGACATCAAAGGTAAGTAAGAGAAAATAAATAATAAAGGGGCAGATAAGGATGGCTGGACAAATAATAATAAGGGGCAGATATGGATGGCTGGACATAATTATAAGAGGCAGACATGGATGGCTGCACATAATTATAAGGGGTAGATATGGATGGCTGGACATAATTATAAGGCGCAGATATGGATGGATGGACATAATTACAAGGGGCAGATATGGATGGAGGGACATAATTATAAGGGGCAAATACGGATAGCTGGACATAATTATAAGGGGCAGATATGGATGGCTGGACATAATAAGGGGCAGATGTGAATGGCTGGACAAATAATAAAGGGGCTGGCATAAACTAGGGGCACACATTTAATAAAGGGACAGACATGGAGGCTGGACAAATAATGAAAGGGGCAGATATATGGAGGCTGGACATATGGATGGCTGAATTAATAAAAGGGGCAGAAACTAGACCCGCCCTCTGGGTGGTACTTTCCCCAGACATGCCCACTGGGTGGTATAAGACACCCCCCTCTACCATGCCGCTAAATTTTGTCCCTCTTTATAATTCTCAAATGTTGGGAGGTATGCACTATTTCTAAAACATATAAATGTAGATGCCCTCAAGATTCACATATATCTAATAAACTTATGAATTAAACCAACACTATGGTCTTTCTTTCAACTGCAACATTTCAATGGCAAACTGCACCTTTATTCTTAAATATTGAATAACTGTAACTTAAATTATTTAATACTTCTACAACTACTACTACTACTACTACTACTACTACTAATAATAATAATATTTTTCTTTTTTTCTAGTCTGTACTATTCGTGGATTAAACGTCTGTAGTCTCGTTAATCTATAGGTTATTGTAATGGATTTTTCATATCCTGTTTCTTATCTTGGATGCTTAGCCCTTAAATCAATGTAAATGCTTTATAAGTAACAACTATCTAATAAAAATAATAACTTTGAAATATGTCTTATATTCTGGTTATTTATTCTAGTTAAACAGCTATTTTTTAGTTTTAAATGCCATTATTTTTTGGGTTATGTACATTTAGCTTTTTCGTTATAGTATTTGAAGCAGAATATAAGCAGGTGGGTGTTAAAAGGTTAAAGCAATGACTATTTAAATATATATTGTCATGAAAAGACAAAAAAACCAAGGAACAGAATATTCTCAAATGATTAGAGAAACATAACTGCTCTTGGAGTATGTGCACTGAAGAGAGTAGCTTCCTTATGATTAAGACAAACAAAACTTGTATAGGAGCAACCATGTGACAGGCAGGATTTTACACAACATTTAACTACTCCTACACTTATAAGCATGAGATATCACTGACTCCTAAAGAGCAGTAAACTAAACCTAGTGTGAGGTCTAATTTATCAAGAGCTGCTGTGGAATAAGTAACAGCAGTGAATGAAAAACAAATGTTTTGTCAGAAATTGCCTGTTTTTAAAAGGAAATGGATAGCAACAAGCTGAAATGCACAAACCACTGATTCATAGACTTGCTCCAATAGGGAAATACAAACACTGGTGACAGTAACCCTTATTATGTAAATCACTGATGCATAATACTCTGAAGCTGTATAGTCTCTTGGAAAAATAGTGATATATATATATAGTTTTCCACTATATTCTGATAAGCTATTAAAACAATTTGGGATACTTGTTTGATATGCCAAACTTTCAGAATGCTGTGAAAGACATCAACTCACATTATAGCTTATTTCAAACAACTGAGATTAAATGTTTTGATTCTTATGTCAGAAAAATATTTCAGTTCCATCTAGTCTGTTTAATTGTGAATTTAAAAAGTAAATAGTCTGGGCTCTCGCAGCGTCTTTCGTTTATTATATACTGTAATAGGACCTGGATAGGAACAATGGACTGGATTCACAACAGCCCTTTTTTTAAACTTAGTTTTCCAATCCAATCAGAGGTACTGGGCACATAAGTAAAAAAAAGCGCTGTTGTGAATCCAGTCCAACGATTGTTACTGTTTATTCCACTACAGTATGGCTGTATTATACAAAACAAATAATAAGAGATAACCAGCTAACCAAGGCAATTCATGTATACAAATCAGGGCTGAATATTCCAAACTGGGAACTCTCCACAGGATCACAGAACATGACATTCTTGTACCCATAAACTGAATCCATAGAATTATACACCTACTACTATGGTACTAATGTCTTTAACCTTCACCATACTTAGAAGCTAAGAGTCTTATTTTGGTAAAATGTGAAACCCTGGCATGACATAGTTATAGCTAGTAAAGTTTCTATTTGCTAGCCTCTAGCATGTCTTCATCTGGCTTTCTGTTTGCTTGCTGGGAATACATAAATAAGTCTACATGTAGAAGTAAAACTGCAAAGATATTACATTTTTATGCTCTGATAACACATTTTATATATTCTTCAATAAATTCTATTTACACATATTACGGTATGCAACATCACACAATGGGCTGGATCCAGAACTTGTTAAGTGGATGAACTTAGTTACACCTGGGCTAAACCATGTTCATTTGAGGGGAGTCATGTAAAACTGCAAAGATATTACATTTTTATGCTCTGATAACACATTTTATATCGACTTCAATAAATTCTATTTACAGATATTACCATATGCAACATCACACAATGAGAGCATTTAAGTGTTTACATTTCCTTCTTTTAACTGCCGGAACATAGCAATTAATATTTCTATGTTTACAAAGGACTTCAACTAAAATGCTAAACAGTGAAAAAAAAAGATATTATCATATTTAATATAATATGCAAAATATATGTTTAACACAACTATTTAGAACCAAAGGATGTTTCCAGATAATTAAATGTTGTAACAAGTACATTTTTATGTACAGCACTAGCCATTTGAACCGTGACCCCAGCAGCCATGACCACCTGCTACAGGACTTTAGCTCTGTGTTTGATGCTCCCCGGTAAGTAGTAGCGGAGGCAGTTGGCCAGAACCGGTATCTATATTTACAGATAGCAGCTCCGGCCGAACCCCACCACTACAACTCTCCAGAAGCCTCATACACAAAGCCACTGCATGCGGCTCTGTATCCAAAATAGTTTGGGCGGCTGTCATCACCGCACATTGTTTCTAAATAACTAGTCAGTTGCTACTGGCCAGAACAGCTCAGGGCAGCTCTGTTTATAAAAGAACCAAGAGTCCCATAGGGCCGCAGGGACATAAGCTGCAGGCATAGGCTCACTTAGGCAGGGTGCAGACAGGGTTAATTGCTAAGAGTGTGCTTAGCTAGACATGGGGGGAGGAGTTGTAGGTGGGAGGGGTTGCATAGATTTTAAAAGAAGTAGGAACAGGAAGTCAGATCTCTTCTGGAAATGATTTTCCCTCCCTCGCTTTAGAGCTTGTTGTGTTGTATTAACTTATTTTTCAGACGGAACATGGGGGGGCGGTAGCGGTGGGGAGGTTCAGCAAAATGAGGTATTGGCACAAAGGGGGAATTACGGGGATTTGGGGGTGGTCTGGATGGAGAGCAGCACAACCCATGTTGCGAGGACATATATCGTACCGGTGAGGTCCTATCGGGTGCCACCTTCCAAATGGCGGGTGGACATTTACAATGGGTTGAGTGCTGCAGGATGGCCGGATGGGGGGTGCTGAGGTCCTTGGAGACTGACCTCTTAGTTTGTAGATTTGCTGAACCTCCCAGCTGCTTTTTGGGCCACCTAGTTCATCATGACTATTGATCTCCAATTCATATAGTCTTCAATTCTATTATTCGGTTCAATTTATTAATAAATCACATGTTCCCTTTTTAAACCCAGCTATCAGTGTTTGTGTCGTTATTTCTAGAGGTTTTAGGTTTTTACCTGACTGCATGATGCGTGAATGAGCCCTATGCCATTTGCTGCTTATGTGTAATAATGATGCATTCATTTGAAAAGCTTTATAGCCTTATTGAATTATATCAAAATTCAATAATATACATTAAACAAAATATACTTTAAACATTGTGATAATAAACTTAAACAAGTTCTAAAATGGGTCATTTTACTGATATATTCATTTGGCGTAAAGCACGGTTAGCTTCACTAGGTTACAAACTGATATGATAACTGAAGACCGGATCCAGACCCCTGTGTGCTTTCCGTGCGCGCGGGGGTCTGAAATTACGCGAGACAGAGGGGAGTCCGGTGGGGTCCTATCGGTTGCCACCTTCCAGATGGTGGGTGGACATTTACAATGGGTTGAGTGCTGCAGGATGGCCGGATGGGGGGTGCTGAGGTCCTTGGAGACTGACCTCTTAATTTGTAGATTTGCTGAACCTCCCAGCTGCTTTTTGGGCCACCTTGTTCATCATGACTATTGATCTCCAATTCATATAGTCTTCAATTTTATAATTCGGTCCAATTTATTAATAAATCACATGTTCCCATTTTAAACCCAGCTATCAGTGTTTGTGTCGTTATTTCTAGAGGTTTTAAGTTTTTACCTGACTGCATGATGCGTGAATGAGCCCTATGCCATTTGCTGCTTATGTGTAATAATGATGCATTAATTTGAAAAGCTTTATGGCCTTATTGAATGATATCAAAATCCAATAATATACATTAAACAAAATATACTTTAAACATTGTGATAATAACTTCTTAGACAAGTTCTAAAATGGGTCATTTTACTGATATATTCATTTGGCGTAAAGCATGGTTAGCCTCACTAGGTTACAAACTGATATGATAACTGTGTATGTAAATTGTACTTAAAGCTAGGAGGAAGGAAATCTCTAATATAACAGCTATTCAAACTCACCTTCTTGGTACAGCTCTCTATATTCTGCATAAGATTGTCCCATCTCTGAGTAAAGTTCTCAAGCCTTGACTCGTTTTTTTGAGACACTGCTTTATTTTTTATTGAGGAAACAAGATCATGGCTTAGTGAGTAGAGTGTATCTATTGTATTCTTTTTAATTTCTAGTTCCCCCTTTAAGATCTGTAAAAAGAAGAAAAAAATTATATATATAATGCATCACACACATATAAATGCAGGTTACAGTTAATACATTGGTACATTAATAATGGCATTTCTTAATTATTCAGACAAATTTTAGCTATAAAATAAATGTGGCTTCTGACAATCTATTTTCTGTATCACTGTTACACTGCAATTCGTTATACATAATAATAATATGCATTCCAACTAGTACAGTCTGATATTTGTTATGAATAAAGGGGGATGATACTGAATTTTGAGAAATTAAGCTGCAATATGTTTTTATAGTAGTTGTAAAACCCAAAATAAAATTGCTTACCAATACACAGCCATAAAAGCCCTTAGACCATTACCTAAATACTTATTAAGTCATTTGGACTACTTACAAAACAGGATTGCTCTGTATTTTTTTATTTGTTATTTTTTACTTAGGGGCACCTTGGAACAATTATTGAGACTCTAAAGGCCAGATTTACTAAGCACCGGGTTTGGAAAAGTGGAGATGTTGCCCATAGCAACCAATCAGATTCTAGCTCTCACTTTCCTATTACATACTAGAGAATGGCAGCTAGAATCTTATTGGTTGTTATGGGCAACATCCCCACTTTTCCTTTCCCGCAGCTTAGTAAATCTGGCCCAAAGGATAGATCCAGAGATACAGGGCTCTATTTACCAAGATCAATTTCATATGTGAAAACGGGCTTTATCATATGAAATTGAAGCAGTCCATATTTACAAAGCTATCATCGGCATGGAAACCATGGCGACAATAGCAATAACGGTCCCGATTGCTGCCCCGCTCTAATGAATGCGGGCCGGCATTTACTTAGTGTCAGCGCGGATTTTAACAAATCGTTAGGGTAAGTATTCCAGCGGTCTCCCCATGTAAACCCCTTTTCCTCCCCCTAATATCTGTTATTAGGGGGAGGAAGAGGGGGGTACATGTCAGGAGATCGCTGGAATACAGTTAAGTAAAAAAACATAAAAATCTAAAAATGTAAAAAAAAAATATATTAACTAGTTTTAATAAAATTGTATATAATAAACCTGTATATAATAAACCTATTCAATAAAAAGAAGCTTTAAAACTTACCTGACCGGGCGCGTCTGCCTCTGATTCCGGCGCATGCGCAGTGATTTTGCCTTTTGAGACTTTAAATTTTCAATGTCCCAAAAGGCATCTACTGCGCATGCGCCGGGACTCCATAACCGAACGATGTCAGCGAAAGGCTCGCTGACCGTCGTGGGACCTCGCCGGAGGGGTAAGTATTAATAAATACTCCCTGCGGTCCTGCTAGGCGAGGCACAACGAGCCTAGTTGCTATCATCATGCGCCACAGCACCTGAGCAATACCATGTTGAACTGCAAGGGGAGGCAAACTTAAATTGTGACAGCAGAATTAGAATTGAGAAGTGACATTTCTTAGATCAAATCTAATTTATAGCTTAATCATAAAGCTGTGCAGTATTTGATAAGTTCAAAAGTAAAGTTTTCTACTTGCAAGCAAAAGAATTAAAATTCATTAGCACCCCTTGCTTGCAAAATGGTTTAACCGAGCTGTACACTTGCTCCCAAGCTCTGGATCAACCCCTAAATATCATCAATAACCTTATGCAGCCGTTTTATTCCATCTCTACTTTCACATTGGTTTTACATAAAGAGAAAAGCAGTACAGATAAATAGTGATTCCTGAAGCTTTAGAATTACACCAAGCCTATGCATTTGCCATTGAGAGTGACAGGTTTTAGAACTGAAATATGGGGATTTACTGCAAACTTTACTTTCTACCTCCATTATCCTTTTATATTAATATCTTTATATATTGATATATCAACCAATATATTTAGCAGTATATACCCTTATCTAACTTGCTGAAGGGGGCAACTTTGTTTTAAATGGTTGCAATTTTCCCTAAATTATTTTCTATATACCAATAGTTTTTTCTGTCTTAATCCAATTAGTTTATGAATACTTATTGAATACAAGTTATAATTGCCTCTTTGGGTATTAGCCTTACTGTTAGATACAATTTTCAAATTAAATGTGACTAAGAGCAAAGTAGCTTTGTCCAGAATTTGTTTGCTAGCAATAGCTACATTTGCATATTATTATTCCATAAATGTATTAGCATTATTCCACAGTATAAAAGCAAATAATCACATACTTTTACAGAAAGTGATTTTACAGCACCATTTGTTTTATATAGTATTCTTAACTAGCTGACTTGTATCATGTCATGTCTGATGAATTTAAAATAGACGGTCATAGCAAGATTATCCAAATCTAATACCAATATATATGCAGACTTCATGGCTTGTAAAGAGAAGTGAGTTTACTCATTTGCTGTTAAATAGCAGGTACATAATTATTATAATTATATGATTATTGTTATGCTCCATTTTAAAGCAAAAAGTATCATGTAGGAAAAAGGTCAAGCACACAGACATACCGCTAATTTCCTTAAATTAGAAAGCATTTCATTTTGATCCTTAACATCTGTGTTCTGAATAATATTCACAGAATCTTCTTTTTCTGCAAGCCAGGCATCAAATAGGCACTAAAACATAAATAGACATTTCATTAGTTATTTGGTTTAAATACCTTGTTTGAGAAAAATTTCTTCCAAAACTCTTGCCACTTATTATGGTTACATTTTACAATATGAGTGGCATTAAAATATTGTATAATACAAAACATGACTATTTGGTTTAAACCCTCTTACCATTCTCACCACTGTTACCTTATACTGTAAGTACCTTATCTTTAGTTTTATAGTTGTGTGCATATGGCGCCTAACCACACCCAGATTCCCCCATTTAAATGACTCCCTCCACCCAGTCTTCTTATCTTCGTTCTTAATTTATGCTGGCATGCCCCTTCATTCTTAAGTCACTTAGAACCTTGGAGAAACAGGTTCGTAATAGTGATTCAGTGCCATCCCATTATTAATTCCTACGTAAATTGCATATATTAAGTTACCACACATGCAAAGTATATCCCTTCTGAAATATATACCCCTATAAAGCCGCAAATTCTTAATTGTGAATCAGGTCCTAGCTGAGACATTAACCTATATAGCAAAAATGGTCCTGGCTGCTCTTCCAAAGATGCATACACTTATTTTACGTCTTTTTTTTTTTTATCAGTAAGACAGTTCTTTTAAGTAAAAGAAAGAAAGAAAAAAATAATAATAAATGATCAGGCATAAGGTGTTCAGCAATGAATCATAAAATAGTTTGCTTGGGAACACAAACCTGTTCTTCGGCAAAGTGTTGCCATTTCAGCAGAATTTCCTGTAAAAGTATCCATCTGTCTTCTGTCCACCTACATATGGCAGCCCAGCGGTCTCCCAAATGCTGCAAAGGAGAAACAAATTATTCAAATCTATAAACTCCAAATAAAGCGGACATATCCTGCTTAGCATGGGAAAATCATGTTAGAGTGAATGAATCTGTCACGGGATGATTTGCAGATTGGTTTGACAATTTATCCAATCAAGTAAATTGTTTGGATCACCTAAGCTTGCTTCTACTGTTCTAACACATCTTATCCTGCTCCATGTCTTAGACTTTGTAAATGATCAGTTGGTTCACACCATCTAAAACATCAATGATCCCAGTTTCCATTTAATTGGCCGTTGCAATGAAATCATGTTGCAATTAAACCTGGAGTGCTCTTACAACATTATTTATTTACCAATTATTTACAAAATGTTGACAAAAAATACCTTGTTACACAGCGTTTCAGTAAATAGCAGTAAGGGGCAATCCACTCTTGCCATTTATTTGTGAGCACCTCCTTTCTAAGACCTATTATAGAGGTCCTATGACATAGTTGAGAATCTATGTGGCTTAGGTCAATGTTCTACATGCAAATCGCTTGTCAGATGGCCTGGCCTCCTACCTGCAAGTGGCAAGTTATGTTCTTCTAATGACCCTGTGTGTTTATATTTCTTGGCATCACATAGGTCACAAATACAATTAGATAAATTGTTCAGTCTGCTCTTCTTGAACTGGCAAACATGCTATAAATAGCAGAATTATGGTTGCTGTAGTGGTGTGATCCAGCATTTCTAAAGCCACTCACTAGCAATAACGAAGAGGTTCTAAATGTGCCCATGAACAATTTGTTGTAATGTGAGGGGTACATTTTTTTTTAAAGTTTAAGCAAAAATACTTGCATTTGCTCAGCGCGTGATTAGCCAATTGACTGTTATGGGGGCTAAGTTGTAGAGCTTTATAGGGGCACATTAGGTCTGGACCTGATGCCACCCCTGCACACTAACACCTGAATAGCAGCTGTCATGAATTTGAAATTCACTAATAGCTGACAGTATGTTAGTGAAGATCAAGCTTGGCCGGCAGCCGCAGTCACACTTACTCTCTTGTGAGTGTGCCAATTTACTCAAATTTGGTGCAGTTCTGAGAACCTGTTCTCCGTTCCGTTTTTTTTTTACAACTTTTTTCATTAATGTATTTGGTGGTAGTGGTCGGGGGGTTAGGTTTATATACCTATGTATATTTATTTATTTTTGTTTATCTCATGTTTACAGGTCATCGTTGTTGTTGTAGTAAAGGGTGAGTGCTCATTTTTCGTGTACACATTCCATAAACAATATTGCGGCTTAACATGTCTCATTAAGATTTTATACACTGACATAAAATCAAAGAAACCCTTGAAATGTTACCATTTAAACTCTAAAAAGCAATTAAAAAAAAAACCAGTAAAACTCCAGCCTTAATGGACGTGTTTCTTAATTAACACAGACAAGAACTGTAAAACTCTGAAAAGAACAGAGTATGGTCTCTTCTGTGCTTTCTATAAGCCCTGTGGGTGCAGAGGGGCATCTGCTTCAAGACTCCTCCTTCACCCCGGTAACAAACACACAAATCCATGAATTAGCAGTGCCACCATTTTGTAAGTGGCAGTAATCTCACTTAATCCTGAGTACACCCAGGGCAATCAGTTAACACATGCAACACTGACATTTATAATGGGGCATATTTTCCCAAATTGTAAAAAATAAACCATGTCACTTTCTCACAAACCTCACCACCCCCAAAAGCAATAACCTGTAACATTGTTTTGCAAAACAATCTAAAAATTAATAAAAGCTAGTGTGAAGACACCTATGTACTGACTTCAAAATAACTGACACAATGGGCCAGATCCAGAGCTACGGCCGTACTTACAGACAGCGGCCCAGTGTAGCTCTGGATCAGAACCAACATGTAGACATTTTCCACCTTGACCTATTCCAATCTTGTAAGTTTTCAAAAAATCTGGGATGCAACACCAAAAGATGATTCTCTATGAACAGGTCAAAATTTCATCTTACAGTGTAAAATAATTTATAAGATACAGCACTCAAATATTAATAATATAATTATATAATAATATAAATATAGAATAAGATAATTAGATAAATAAAGTGACACAATAATGACACAACATATATATTTATTATAGGACACCTAGTAAGTTTAGTTTTATTTAGCTTTGTAGATTTTTTTTATTTATTTTATTTATTAATGCATTTGCTAACCAAGGGGACAAGGATGTGTTGGTTCAGCAAGTTTTTTTTTTTTTTTTTTTTTTTTTTTTTTTTTTTAATGCGTTTCTTAA
>WWET01000017.1:1296017-1309234 GCA_011038615.1 Limnodynastes dumerilii
ATTATTGTTTATATGCGTCTCTAATAAATATATCTATATAGAATACTTTAATGGATATATGCAGCAAGGAGGTGGAAGAGGAGCATCATGAATGTGTTAAGTCTAGGACACACTATAAAATTATTGGGTCAGTTAGCCAATTATTGTATAGTCACTTTGCAAAACATATTCATACACCTATAAGTATGGCATTGTGTGGTCAGAAGATCTGCTCAAGGTTCAGGCACTGTGTACATGCTGCACAAAATCTCTGACTTTCTGAACATTTTGTAGGGATTCAAGGAAATTATGCAAGTGCGTAACCAACTTTAGAACAGAACAATTGAAAAAACCCTTTATCTTACCTAGCATTTGCTTATAGCAGACAGACACTGAACAAAATCATTTAAAACTGCTATTTACATTTGACCTGGGAAACCTCACCCCTCTTGATATGCTTCTATTCTGCTATAGGTCCCTATACTCTGGACCAGCTACTTATTGGGAGTGCTTTGGTAAAATATTTTGGGGGTTAACATGGAAGACTCACATTTGGTATATGTAAATTACACTGAAAACTTATCTAATGAAAAATTATATTTCAAACAATTTAGCTCAACTTTTTCTACCAGAACTGCTTTAGTTTGAGTGCATTCTGAAGCAGGAAAGACTTCCTTCAGGTTTACAGTTATGCGTTAATTTGCATTATTATTCCCAAAACAAAATACTTTTATAATGCTTAGTATACTTTTTGGTATAAAATGTTGTATAATCTATCCTCATTATCTGTTATGTTCATACTTTTTAAGACTAGAAAAATACTGTAATTCTAAACATAGACAGGCTAATAAAAGGTAAAAGTTGGAAATAAGAAGTTTTCACTTCAAACTGTAAAAGGCTGCAGGGGAAATTTAATGATTGTTTTATCTGTTACTAAGCAGCAAATTAGGCATTTGGGATTACCCACAAATTTATAATCACACAAGATTATTAAAATGTGTTCACTACATGAGACCACATAGTAAGCTTCCAAGTGGGAACTTATTAGGGAAACAGAAAAATAAATTAAGTTTAAATAATTTTATGATGTTCTGAAATGTTAAGTTATTAATAGAAACCTATTAAACTTTTCCATTTAGTTTTCATTACCATAACATTGTGGACTTGGTACTTGGGACTGCAACAGCACCAGATAGTTTAAGAATTTTGAGAAAGTTATTCAATTTCAGATAATTTTAAAAATATATATAAAATATTTCATGACCACTTTTTTCAATACCACTATCCAACATATAGGAGCAATAACTCTAGTGTCATTGTAGCAGCTTGCATCCTAAGTGAAAGCTTGCAAACTTAAGTGAGTTTGAAACAGAATCAGAATACATAAACAGGTGCACAAAATAGTGACACTGGGCCGGATTCAGAGCTACTGCGTATGAGCAGTAATTTTCTAACATCATCTATGTTTCTCGTTGCAACGTAGATTGTATATACGCGGTCTTAAAGACCGCATATACGCAATCTACGTTGAAACAAGAAACGTAAATGACGTTAGAAAATTACTGCGCATGCCCTCCCTTTTCTTTTCTCTCTTCGAGGTTCACTCCATCTGCCTTTTCCCTCCCCTAGACCTCTGTGTTGCTGTCATTTATCAGCCCCCGGGTCCTTGCTCACAATTCTTCAGGAACATAGTTGCCTGGCTCACCCATTATCTCTCCTCTTATCTCCTTTTCATCATCTTAAGTGATTTCAACATTCCTGTTGATAACCCCTCCCACTCCAGCACTTCTAAACTTCTCTCTATTTCCTCATCCTCTGGCGTGACTCAATGGACCACCTTCCATACCTACACACAGGGTTATTCCCTTGACCTTTTCTTCACCCACCGCTGCACTTTGACTGACTTCTCCATCTCTCCTTTTCCTCTCTCTGACCACCACCTCCTCTCCTTCTCCCTCTCCTCTCCTGCCTCTCCTACCCATCCAAAGCCAAACACTTCCTCACCAGACAGAACAGCAGCACCCTCGACATCCCCACCTTTTTCTCCTCCCCTGACCACCTTCTCTCCCCTCTTACATCTCTCTCCTGCCACCTCTCTATGCCCTCGCCTTCCATTCCACCCTCTATCTCTATCTAACTTTGCCTCCTACTTCTCATCCAAAATTATTTCTATCAGAAATGACATATCCTCCACCCTGCTTCCCCCATCCCTCCCCAATTCTCCACTCCCCCACCACCCAACCATCATGAGTTTTCTTCTTTCCTTCCTATAGCAAGCAATGAAATTCACTCCCTTATAATATCAACCTGACCTCATTGCCTTACACCTTCTCAAACACCCCTCTCCCACAACCTTCTCCAATCTAACCCACCTTTTCAACCTTTCCGTCTCACCTGCTTTCTTCCCTTCCTCTTTCAAGCATGCCCTAGTCTCTCCCTAGACTTCTCCCCTTCGCCTCCAAACTCCTTGAGCGCTTAGTCTACCAACGTTTCATCAGCTACCTCAATGACCCCCTTTCTGGACACCCTCCAGTCTGGTTTCCAGCAGCTCAATTCCACTGAAACTGCCCTTACCAAAGTGACCAATGATCTGTTATCTGCCAAATCCAAGCGCCACTACTCCATCTTCATCCTTCTTTATCAGTCGGCTGCTTTTGGCACCGTTGACCATCCTTTTCTGCTTCAAATCCCCCACTCTTTTTGTCTCACTGACACTGTTCTCTCCTGGTTTTCCTCATATTTTTTTGACCGCACCTTCTCTGTTTCCACCCCTAGCTATCCTCCTCTCGATCTCTAATCCTTATTGGTGTCCCCCAGAGCTCTCCTTCTACACCTCCTCACTGGGTAACCTCATTAGCACCTTTGTGTTTTAACTACCACCTCTACACTGATAACACCCAAATTTACCTCTCCTCCCCTGACCCTCTCTTCTGTCTAAGATTTCCGAGTGCCTTGCGTCCCTATCCACATGGATGGCCAAACACTTCTTTAAGCTGAATATGTACAAAATGGAAATCAATGTCTTTTCTCAAGCTGAATATGGCTCTTTCATTCCCCTAAGATTTCCTCACCCCCTCCAGCACAATAACCATTGGTGATACCTTTGTCTCCTCCTCCCCTCAAGTTCGCTGCCTAGGTGTCATTCTTGACTCCTCACTCATTTATACCTCAAATATGTGCCCTCTCTCATTCTTGCTGTTTTCACCTACGCAACATTGCACGCCTCCGTCCCTTCCTCACCAATGAAGCTACCAAAACCCTAATCTACTCTCTAGTCTCAACTACTGTATATATAGTACTTTAGGCATGGATTTGTGAATCACACTTAGTTACATACGTTCGAACTTATGTGAAATTAGGCGGGGGAGGCATTTAAATGCCTCTCATATTCTCCACATTGAATCATTACCCGAATAGGTCTGTTTTTCTTTTTCACAAATTTACTTTTGGGAGGTTGGCACCTTCCCACAGCATGCAGCCATTTTTGGTGTAAGGTTTAATGGGATAATAAGAATATATTTATATTGTATATTTATCTCAGCAATTCAGGTTTTTTGCTTATTCTTTCAAAATCTCCATTTTCCCAATTTTTTAATATTGATATCTGAGTGCTTGTCTTTATATTTCTCCTTTATATAGGCATTTAAATGGGCTTTTGAGGGCGCAGTTAGTAATATATGCATGTACGTAAGTAACATACGCATGTACGTAGAGATAAGGATGCCCTATGGAGGAGTAAGTCACTGAAAACCCGGCTGTGCGAGGGGGTGTCATGGGTGTTGCCTTGCTCTGTGCGTGCGTAAAAACGCGAACTTAGTAAACATGCATCTGTGAATCCGGTCCACTGGCATCACACCTATAGAAGTACTAACTCCATATTTTACCCACATAAATTACAAAATTTTCATTACCAATAGACAGCTGCCCCACATATTGCAGAAATAGCCTATTGTCAATCATCATACACATACACTTGCACTGTATTAATAAACAGCACTCAGCATAAAGAATGAGTGCTAAGCAGTGTTTAAGCTGCCAGCCTCTGGTATGTCTTTTATGGGTGCAGTGTGGGCGATAGCCACACCACCTCTCCTCCAGGCCCCATAGCAGCCACACCATTTTCTCCTATGGTAGTTACACCACTCTCCGAGACCATAATTAGGACTAACAGATGACCAGACATCCACTTCAATAATGCTCCTAAATACTTTGTGTTATGTTCAAGGGGTTAGTGGGATCGGTTCCGGGTTTCAGGGAGTGAGAAAGCTGAGCGGGTGTAAAATGGAAACTGGCTGGTTTAATATACGATTGGTGCATACAGAAATATACGACAGTGGTGAGGATGAGACAGTCTCTAGAGAGTTTGGCAGCTGGCAAGGCACTTGCGTGCACAGAGGTAGTACAGTCTGTGAATAACGAAGTAGGAATACGATGAGGATGATGAACACGGATTGGAGACTTGGTAGAGGATGAAAGAATGAAATGCCGGTAAGCTGGGTATGGTGACTGGAGTCAGCAAGGCACTGGACTGGAGTCAGCAAGGCAAAGAACTGGAGTCAGCAAGGCACAGGACTGGAGTCAGCAAGTCACTGGACTGGAGTCAGCAAGGCACAGGACTGGAGTCAGCAAGGCACAGGACTGGAGTCAGCAAGGCACAGGAGAACCTAGCATCTTGAGTTGTTCTGGCAATGAATGACAGAACCTGCAGCATTTAAATAGGGCACCCTGGATGTCTATTGGTTGGAGAACTGCAGTAGCTGTTTACCATTGGTGGAGCGGCAGCACATGACCAGAGCAAGATGGCAGTGCCCATGGACGGCAGACAGCACCAGCACGCCGGGAGAGAGGCACCGACGGGGAGCCGGGGAGCAGGTAAGCGTGGCGTCTGCTGCAGTATGTGATAGTACCCCCCCTTTTACGGGTGGCCTCCGGACGCCCAGTTAAATTCTTGGCAGGGCATTTGGCAAGGAATTTCTTGACCAATCCGGGTGCGTTGACGTCAGGGGCACGGATCCAAGCTCGTTCCTCAGGACCAAACCCCTTCCAGTCCACCAGATATTCCTTATGACCATGACGGATTCTGAAACCCACGATTTCCTTAACTTCAAATTCGTTTTCCTGTGAACCAGAAATCTTTGCTAGCTTTTTAACTGGTGAAGAATACCTGTTTAATACCATAGGTTTGAGCAGAGAGATATGAAAAGAGTTAGGAATTCTGAGGTAAGGTGGTAAGTCCAATTTGTACGCTACCGGATTAATGACTTCATGGATTTTAAATGGTCCAAGATACCTTGGTGCAAACTTCATAGTGGGAACTTTAAATCGTAGACTTTTAGAGGACAGCCATACTTGATCTCCAGGGTGAATGGGCAGAATGGCCTTCCTTTTCCAATCTGCATATAGTTTGTATCTCTTGGATGTTTTCAATAACATGGATCTTACTTTTTTCCAGATCTGACAAAACTTTTCCAGGGAGGATGCTGAGGCAGGAACAGATTCGGCTGGTAGGAGAGAAAAGGGAGGTATTCTTGGTTGCAGCATATACCACTTTGAATGGGGTGGTACCCAGAGATTCGTGATAATGATAGTTGTGGGAGAACTCCGCCCAAGGCAACAGATCCACCCAGTCATCCTGAGAAGAAGAAACATAAAGTTGAATGAATGTCTCTAAGTCTTAATTCACTTGCTCGGTCTGGCCATTAGTCTGAGGATGATAAGCGGTTGAGAATTTGAGGTTGACACGAAGACTTTTACAGAGAGCTCTCCAGAACTGGGCGGTGAACTGTACCCCTCTATCACAAATTATTTCCTCAGGACAGCCGTGAAGACGGAAAATCTCTGAAATAAAGAGTTGTGCCAAAGCTGGTGCAGAGGGTAATCCCTTGAGTGGAATGAAGTGAGCCAAGTTAGAGAATCGGTCCACGACTACCCAGATAGTGTTATATTGACGACAAGATGGTAGATCTGTAATAAAGTCCATTGGGACATGAGTCCATGGAGCTTGAGGCATTGGTAGGGTTTGTAATGCTCCTAGCGGTGGTTGGCGAGGTATCTTGTGTTAAGCACAATGAGAGCAGGCGTTTCCAAAATCTTTCACATCTTCTCGTAGGGTTGACCACCAGTAACGCTGTGAAATAAAAGCAAGAGTCTTGGTGATACCAGCATGCCCGGCGAATCTGGAGGTATGAGCCCAAGTCATGAGCTTTTCCGGAGGGATGTTGGCACAAATGTTTTCCCCACAGGAATGACTTGAGTTCTGGCTAGAATGGTAGGATCCAGGATAGGGCGGTCTTCCTCGATGTCATGAGGGCAGAATTGTCTTGACAGAGCATCAGCTTTGGTGTTTTTGTTGCATGGGCGAAATCAAAGCTGCATATTAAACCGGGAAAAGAAGAGAGATCAACGGGCTTGACGAGGGTTAATACATTGAGCAGTTTTGAAATAGAGCAAGTTTTTGTGGTCAGTGTAGATGACGATGGGATGAATGGCTCCTTCCTATAGGTATCTCCATTCTTGGAGTGTCAATTGCATGGCGAGTAATTCTTTCTCACCAATAGTGTAATTCTTTTCCGCAGGTAAGAATTTTTTTAATGAGAATCCACGTGGATGAGTCGTTTTTGAAATTTTTGTGATAAAACTGCTCCTAAACCTTCTGCTGATGCATCTACTTCTAGAAGGAAGGGTAACGTGGTATCCAGTTGCCTGAGTATTGGAGCGGAAGTGAAAGCTTCTTTAAGATGGTGAAATGCTTGTTGACTAGACAAGGGCCATTTCGCTGGATTAGCCCCTTTACGGGTCAATGAAGTGAAGGGAGAGATAACTGTTGAATAATGTTGGATAAATCGTCTGTAAAAGTTGGCAAAACCTATAAATCGTTGAGTGCTTCTCAGAGTTGTAGGTTGGGGCCAATCCAAGATTGCCTGGATTTTCAGTGGGTCCATCTGAATTTGAGTCCTGGATAGAATGAACCCCAAGAATGGAATACTGTCGGTTTCAAATGTGCACTTTTCCAACTTGCAGTAGAGATGGTTCTCCCATAGGCGGGCCAGGACTTCTTTGACCATCCGGCGATGGGTAATCAGGTCTTGGGAGAAAATCAATATATCATCTAGATATACTACAACGGAGGTATTCAAGAGGTCCTGGAAGAGCTCGTTCACGAAACCTTGAAAGACGGCGGGGGCGTTGCTTAGGCCAAAAGGCACTACCAGGTATTCGTAAGGCCCGTCACGAGTATTAAAAGCTGTCTTCCATTCATCCCCGCTGCGAATACGGATTAGATTGTATGCTTCTCTGAGGTCAAGTTTCGTGAAGATTGTAGATCCCTTGATGCGGTCGAACATTTCCGGAATCAGAGGTAGAGGATACCGGTTTTTTTATTGTGATGGCGTTTAGTCCCCGATAATCGATGCATGGATGGAGACCTCCATCCTTTTTCTTTACAAAAAAGAAACCAGCCCCAGCAGGAGAAGAGGATGGTCAAATGAAGCCCCGAGCTAAATTTTCCTGAATGTATTCAGTCATGGCTTGTGTTTCAGGCAAAGATAGTGGATAAGTTCTTCCTCTCGGGGGAGAGGTTCCGGGTACAAGGTCGATGGGACAATCCCAAGGGCGGTGAGGTGGCAATATCTCGGCATATTGTTTGCTGAATACATCACTAAATTCTTGGTATTGTGTTGGTAAGTCGACGGAAGTCTCAGTTTTGGCTAAACGATGAAGATTTATTTGTGATAAACAGTTCTTAAAACAGTAATCACTCCAACGAATAATTTCGGGAGTGCACCAATCCACATGCGGATTATGCCGTTGAAGCCAAGGCAGGCCAAGAATGACTGGAGAAGTAGTTTTAGGTAGTACCAGAAAATGGATAATATCTTTGTGAAGAAGACCCGTCTGGAGTTTGACAGCGGTGGTTCGATGGGTGATAGTACCACCGGGTAATCGGCTTCCATCCACAGCAGTGATATAGATGGGTGTGTCAAGTTTTTTCGACAGGAATTTTAAAAGTCTCTACAGTTCTCAGGGAGATGAAGTTTTCTGCAGCTCCTGAATCCAGAAGAGCAGTGAGATTTGTACAAACAGAGTCCAGAGACAAAGTGATAGGTAAAGTACAGTTCTTCATAGTGGAGGAGCGTAGAGGCACTCCTAACTCAGGCTCCTCAGACTTAGTTAGGGGCGCACGTTTCCCGGGCGCTTGGGACACTGAAGACAAAGATGTCCAGAATCTCCACAATAAAAGCATAGATTATTTTTTGTACGTCTTTGACGTTCCTGATCTGTGATTCATGATTTTCCAAGTTGCATGGGTTCCTCGGTAGGTGGCGGTGAGGCTCTAAACCAGGTGGGTAAAGGAGCTTTAGGTCGGAGGACCTCTTTCCTTTCAGATGCTCTTTCTCTGTGACGGATGTCCAGATGTGTACACGTAGTGATCAATTCATTTAGGGTGGTTGGTAACTGATGTATTATCTTTAATACGATCTGCTGCCAGAAAATAGATATAAGTGCTTCCTCTCCCCAAGGCAACTCAGAAGCAAGAGTCCAGACGAGTACTACATACTGACCCACGGTCATGTCTTTCTGGCGTAGGTGAAGAATGTCAGTGGCCGCGGAAGAAGAACGGCCCGGTGTATCAAAGATAACCCTGAAAGTGTCCAGAAAATTTTCAAGATGGGAGAGCAGAGGGTCATTCTTTTCCAGAAGAGGAGACACCCAATCCAAGGAGAAGAAAGATAATATATGCAACTTTGACGCTGTCAGAAGGAAAGTTCTCTGGCTGCAACTTGAACTGAAGTAGGCACAAATTTAGGAAGCCCCGACAAAGTTTTGGAGTTCCATCATACTTGGTAGGAGTTGAGAGGGGTATACAGGGTCCACTAGAAGAATTCCCTGATGAGGTGGTTGGATCTTGGTGCATCACTGTATGCTGGAAAGCTTCAACCTGATTTGCTAATTCGCGGAGGCGAGTTACCACTTGACCAATCGTAGCTTTCTGCCGTTCAATTCTGTCTGCCATGTTTGGCATTGTTCCCTGGGGGTTTACCCCAGTCGGATCCATCGGGCCAGAACAAACTGTCACATTCAAGGGGTTAGTGGGATCGGTTCCGGGTTTCAGGGAGTGAGACAGCTGAGCGGGTGTAAAATGGAAACTGCCTGGTTTAATATACGATTGGTGCATACAGAAATATACAACAGTGGTGAGGATGAGACAGTCTCTAGAGGGTTTGGCAGGTGGCAAGGCACTTGCGTGCACAGAGGTAGTACAGTCTGTGAATAACGAAGTAGGAATACGATGAGGATGATGAACACGGATTGGGGACTTGGTAGAGGATGAAAGACTGGAATGCCGGTAAGCTGGCTACGGCGACTGAAGTCAGCAAGGGGCGCCGGACTGGCGTGCTGGGGGGCGCCGGACTGGCGTGCTGGGGGGCGCCACGAGGCTACTGGACCTGACCACGGCAGGACCAGGACGACAGGTTACCTGGATTGTGGACTGGAGTCAGCAAGGCACGGGACTGGAGTCAGCAAGGCACTGGACTGGAGTCAGCAAGGCACAGGACTGGAGTCAGCAAGGCACAGGACTGGAGTCAGCAAGGCACAGGACTGGAGTCAGCAAGGCACAGGACTGGAGTCAGCAAGACACAGGAAGACGAGTTGTTCTGGCAATGAATGACAGAACCTGCAGCGTTTAAATAGGGTGTCCTGGATGTCTATTGGCTGGAGGACTGCAGTAGATGTTTACCATTGGTGGAGCGGCAGCACGTGACCAGAGCAAGATGGCGGCGCCCATGGACCGGCGCGCCGCATTGTTTGGCGCCAGTGTCTACGTGGAGGACGCCGCAGCAGGATGGTGAGTAGAGAGAGAGGCTGTCACTGTTTCACTGTTTATGGCAGAGAGCACCAGCACGCCGGGAGAGAGGCGCCGACGGGGAGCCAGGGAGCAGGTAAGCGCCGTGTCTGCCGCAGTATGTGATACTTTGTTTGTTAATCCAAATGAATATTTTTTTTTTGCATTGTGTATACTTTTAATCAGAATCAGGTATATTACATTATTTTTGTGCATCAAATTAGATTAAAAGTCTTCAAGTTGACGAAATAGAGCTGCAAGTGTGGACAATTCAGAAATATATATTTTTTTGCTCCCAAATATATACACGTTATTTTGTGGACTATAATCCATAGCCATTCATCAACAGTGTGCATTCATCTAGTAAAATAAAAATAAATAAGCTGTTATATGTGTTGAGAGTAATTTAGAATAGAAACTGAATCAATGTTTATATTTTGATTGGGGAACAGTAAGGTAAAAGATACAGGGCTGTATTCACAGATCCGTACTTACTACGTGTGCATTTTTACACACACATGTAGCAAGGACACACTCCCCTCACACGGACGGGTTTTCAGTGATTTCCACCTCCATAGGGCACCCTTATCTCTACGTGTGTACTTACACGCGTATGTTAATTACATATGTGCGTCTTTATCTAACCGCGCACTCAAATGCCCATTTAAATGATTCCCCACCGTCCACTTTCACGTAACTTCTACCGTCCGGATTAAAACCACGCCCCTCCGTACGTATGTCCTTAGGTGCGATTCACAAGTCAGTGCCAAAAGTACTTACGTGCATAAATACTACGTAATGTGCGTGGAAAAAGTTACTACACATGCGCTGTTAATCCACTCCAAAAAAATACGCACGCAATCCGCCGTAAAAAAGGCATCTGTGAATATGGCTCACAATGATTAGCAAAATGTTTTTTGGGGTGCTATAATACTTAACATTGCAATTGCAAACATATTGCATGTAAAAACAGAACATGTGTTTTTTTTATATCTGTTACATTTATATGATTTTTTTTTGTGCTCATCTACATATAATTTTAACACAACATAACAACTAAAATAGTAATTACATAAATATAGCATTAACAAATTAAAAATATTATCCATGATCCATTAGCTTTTACTCAAATACTAGAAATATATACTTGATTTTTCTAAGCAAGTTATCAAGTAAAAGTAATCACTGAAAAAGCGTGATAAATTTTACTCAATAGTTTTCAAAGTGCTTCCTGTTAAAAAGGCTCATAATTATTCTACACTGATGGCAGCTACAACACCTGCTGCCTTCTATTTTTAGGCTTACTTTAGGTGATACATCATCTCACGCCAACTAAAAATTAAAGGTCACACAATGTCTGCGACTTTTGTGGTCTGCATTAAAAGGAAAGGTATAAAAAAAACACACTGCATGGTTGGAAGGAAATGGATTGTTCAACCTTATTGATTGATATAATTTGTATGGCATACTGGATTGTAAAAAATAACAGTGTTCACTATTCATCTGCATGACAGAGTTAGTGAAACAAGTAATTAGTGATAAATGCAAACAATGTTTGTGTATCTATGTTTTCTGGGCATGTGTGGGACTAAAAAAGCAAAAAATTTCACATGTGCAAATACCCGCTACATGCATGTCTATATCGGAACCTATGCTTCAAACAATTTCTCATTGGATTTTCGTTGTTCTGCTTATTAATGTCGTGGTTTTTGCCTATTGAAATGTCCATAAATTTATGCATTTTATTCACTTTGGGCTCGATCCTCGGGTCTGTACGACAGGGCAATCATGTACGGAGCACAACCTTGTTACGGTGCCGAAAAGGTTCGGTGTACGTAATGAATGTTACGTACGCCGGCTGTTACGGAAAAGGAACTGTCCCCTCTTTTACGACGTCGTATCTCTGCTGTAAAGGCAGATATACACGTGCAAATGATTGGACGAGGCGGGGGAAGCCCCATTACGACCAGGTATGCGGCCGTACTGTACTATACCCTTTGGGCCTTATCCAGACCTACGCTCATGAAATGCCCTTGTGTGTAGCGTATTTACGCCACTGTAACTATGAAGCACTCCCCTAGACACTCCCCTCAGGCATCCGTATTACAGCCGTCTTACGCCGACCAAACCCTACCCTAACTTTTCTGTGTGTAACCGCGGGCATCCGTAAGCTCCTTGCGTAGTTCCACACTTAGCCCATACTGTACGATTTAAATGCCTCACCCCGCCCTTGAAGCATAACTGCGGGTTTCGTATGGCTGGCACGTCCCTTCGTGCGTTGTTAGGAAGCTGGTACGCTCAAGGTCCATAAGCTCAGAGTTTTGTTGCGTAGTAAGTACAAATGGCCGCTTTACACTTACGAAAAGCGTAAAAACACTCCCGGGTGTAGGTCTGGATCAGGCCCTTTGTTTCTACCATATTAATGTAACATGTATAACAAATAATAAAAATGTTGCTCGTAAGATAATTCAGGGTTCTGTACTCAATCACGGAGGTCAGGTAGGTACATAGGTGTGGTGTATAGAAGGAAGCTCAGGGTACATAGTGTATAACTGTAAGGCCTGTGTTCGTTCAAGTTAAAGTGTTGATAGTGTTAATCATGCTTTAAGATATAGTTTCGTATATTGGCTTGCAATCGGGGTAGTTCCTTGTAGTTACGGCATCAGGCCGAGATTGTTTGATTTGGTAGGCCAGGTTAACCGGTTGCCCTACAGGTTCTGTTGTACTCGGGGAGGAGTCCCTACTTCCGCTCACGGTGAGTAACCCTGTACTTATTGTGTTTGAGGCCCCGGTCGCGGTGGGTAGGGTGGAGTCCATTACTCTAGAAGCGAGGAGGTGGAATTTTGCGCTAACCCCAGGTCCTAGGCCAGATAAAAAATGAGCACACCTCCAGCCAGGGAGTAAAGTCACGCACTTCCTCTCAGTGAGGCGCTCGGAAATACCCTTCCCACCCGGTCCATCCCTAACAGTAGAGGCTCTGCGCTGATCTCTTCTTATCTCTTTCCAGGACACAAGGTGGCCTGTGTGTTCCGTAGCGGTATACAGGAGGCAGATCGAAGCATTCCAGAGTGTGTGAGTCAAAACAACTAACGGTGAGTGGACTGTCATTATCTGTGCTATAGTGTCCTTACAAAGGTCTGTGTCCTAGGGTGTACTTTCCAACCAAGTTCAGAATGACAAAATTAATTGAAGGTATAAATACGTAGTTACTCTGTGCTCCAGAGAGACTGTGAACCATGTTTTTTAAATGAGTAAATTTACTTTAAAGATAAAAGTTGAATAAATTTTATATAACTTCAAAAAATGCTTTACAATATAGACACAGTCCATATCTTCTCACAGAAATAAATAATAAATATAGCACTAGCGAGAGAATCACTGGATGTTGGCGGGG
>WWET01000017.1:1309281-1339119 GCA_011038615.1 Limnodynastes dumerilii
GCGATTTATGTCGGGTTAAACAGACTGGCAGACAATCTTCAGCCCCATGTTCCAGCACTGGAATAGACTAGATGACTAGATTGGTGAAATAGCTGTACCTTCTGCATATCCACTCTATCCCCTCTATCTAGACTTCCGGCAAATGACACTCCGGTCAAATAGGGATGTGGATAACTGTATTACAATGTTAAGTATTTGTGTGTTCCGATCCAGATATCCAATACACCGTCATTTTCGCACAAGATAAAAATTTTAAGTAGGCTATGGGTCAACGTGGATGCATGGATTCAGGGGGTCCTTGATAGCAGATCCCCATGTATTTCTAAACGCAGAAAAATGGATCTTTGGATACACTCCTTTATGCAGAAAAATATGTCAATGTTTATTAACCTCCCATATGTTTCACAGATCATAGGTAGAATAGCAAATTTTAGCACTACTGTATGCTGATACAGTCTACCAATTATAGGCCTATTGTGTGTGGGACTCTTAATGACAGGGGCTGAGCTCCCTTGTGCTGAAATAGTCAGTGAAATATCAAATATGGCTAACAAGAAACAGCATCGTGTAACTCACAATACCTTCAGCACCTATTGATTTCTTAATATATATTCTTTATAAAATAGAGCTAGCTTTCTGTCAAACTGGGCAAAAGGACAAATAAAGCAATTCATACATTATAGGAACACAAAAAAGAGCAATGTTCTCCAGAGTATAAAATACAGTTGAATGTATTCCCAGCTCTTTAGGTGTAGAATAAGTTGTGGTCTAATCATAGAAAGACGGAAGATAATTAGAGCCTTTTAGCCACCTGTGTTTTGAGCAGTTATTTGTGTTATTCTTAGAGCTGCTAACATACTGATTTGTTATCGTTGGCCATATTTCAAAACAAAACATTTACTGTATTTTGCTACCCATTCGTATTTTTCAGGCTTGCTAAAATTGGACCTTATTTAAATAGTATATTAACACTGTAAAACTGGTATAATTTATAAGAAGGGGCTACAGATGTGCATGCTTCTAATTGTCTCCATTTGATCTAGAGGTATATCTAATTAATTCCTATTATAAAAACAGAATCACAAATGAAAAAATCAAGTTGCTAATGTAGCTCTTATTTCATTATGAAATAATTGAATATTAGAGTTTATTATTATGTTCTCTGTATGCTGTGTATTCTATTAATATTAGCATAAATTATGCTAAAGATTAATTCTGCTAAGACTGTGGGTTATAATATAGATTGTATAATTATTTATCCATAATAAAGGGGACCTACCGATTTATAAACAGACAGTGCTCAGTTCTCCTATGCTGGACTGTAAAGACTTTTTTTCTACAGCTAAGTAGCTGCCCTTCATATTATATAACAGGTAGCAGAGGGCGCCCAGAGCTCTAGAAACACCCTGTCAGAAATATTAGAAAGAACTCCAGCAGAAAGGAAATCGGTATGGCTTACAGAAGAAGCAGCAAGTAAAGTGAAAGTAAATAAGATGGCATTACAAAATATAAGCAAATTTAGCAATACTAATGAAAGAGAGATTTGGCCATGGAAGGAGCTAGAGCATAAAAAGGCAGGATCCATCTACAGTGATCCCTTTATAGGTCAATTGCTTATTTGGCTACAATTTCTCCTTCTTAAATAAGTTTATGCCACACCCGTAGATCCCTATATGTACTTGCCTGTAGCTCTTCTTCTAAAGCTGCAGTAGCTCTGTCTCCACTTGCTTCATCCACCACCACAACCATATGAGTAAGTGAATTTACTCTAACTTGTTCTTGTTCTAAATCATCCTGCAAAACCTGGAATAGAGGGGAAAAGTTCAATACTCCTTTATTTTAATCATTCAAGAAATTACAAGTCAAATTCATTCATATATATATATATATATATATATATATATATATATATATACCAGCAATTATTTAACCTAGCACTCATTACTTAGACTGAGTGCTGAGTTGTGTCTAAGCTGCCAGCCACTGACAGCTTACCTCCATGGATACAGGATGAGCTGCTGCCACAGCATCCCCCCCCTTGTCCCTCTTATCTGAGCTCCATAGCAGCCGTTCCCCTGCACCTATGGTAGTGACACCACTGGGCACTGGGATGTTGTATGACTGGATAAATTAGATAAATGAAAAGTATTGTTATAGGGATTAGTAGTCTTTGGAATTAGATGTGAACAAATCCCTGACCCTTCATGATCAGTGGTAAATTACTGATGGTGGTTAAAGTTGAAATAAAAACAAAAGTCAATGAACATTTGTGAAGGTAGAGGATGAGATAGACAAGGAGTACAGTATAGCCCTTTCATCAGTTATGGTTTTATCGATGACAATAACAGAGGGTGCAGGAAAGCAATTGAAGCAATTGTTGCACAAGAAAAGGGATAACCAATATGAGGAAGAAATGGTAATTAAATTCACACCATTACATTTCTTTCTTTACTTTAGCATTGTGCCCTTGAGAAATAAGCTGATCAAAAGTATTAGAAATTTCCTTGCGCTAAAATTGAATAATGTTCTTATTTGCAGTTATAAACACAGATACACATGTCTAAATTACAGGATGTATCCAAGGTGGTGTCCAATATCTCTTCATAGGACCAACCAAATCGATAATGCACCATTAATAACAACAAACAATATCAACATATATCAGTGTATATGGTATTTTGAATTGATTCATCTCTACATGTATAAGCAGTTGGTGGGAAGAATTTCCTTCTGTTCAGACATTTTATGTACCTCTTAATATCCTTTGTAGAAATATGCTATAGAAGTTTTGGAAACCATTCCATTCAATTGCCTCGCACATTTTCCGTGCGTTGCGTAGGTCTGGTAGTACGCATGAGAGAGGGGAGTGATCCGCCCTGTCACTCCCCTCTCTTGTGTGTAATAAGTGTGACTTACGCTGTAACCGTAACATTTAAATGCTTCCCCCGCGCACCTTTGCAGGTGGAGGGGAAGAACTGCCTCTTTTAACTTAAAATCCATTGTACAAAAATGAGTTTAGTGCAATGGAAATTATATTATTAAAAGTAACGCAACATCTGGAGGGCGTATGTCCCTCCATTCCATAGAGCCCACTTATGCACGTTGTGTGCGTGCGTAAGGGGGTTCACATTACTCAGTGAGGATCTGGTCCAATATTAGTATCAATGGGCCTGATCCAGAACAACGCCCGCTGTCGCTAGGACAGCGGGCGTAAGATCGGCTTTTCAGCCGATCTGCGCATGCATCGGGCAGATGTTGTTACGTCCCCCAGCGTCCCTACGTTCAGGTTAGTGAAGGTGGGTGGGGGGAGGTAGTTAAATGAGGGTGGGAGGGCGGCCTAGGCGGCCATACGCTCCTGTGCGAGCGTATGGCCCCTTCCTTACGCCGGCTGAAGTTAGGGTAGCCTTCAGCTGGCGTAAGGTAAGGAAGGGGCCATATGCCCGCACAGGGGGAGTGTCGGGGTAAGTGAACGCCGATACGCTGTGCTTTAGTAAGCACAGCGCATCGGCGTAGGTCTGGATCAGGCCCAATGACTGCAGAATAGGAAATATTGATTCACAAAAAAATATTGACCTATTGCCAGGCTGTCTCATTACTTCTCTGCTATAAGAAACAGGAAAGACATACAGCAGAATGCAGGCCTGGAAGGAGTCCTTGGGTGCAGATTTGAATTCTGTACCTCATTTCCTGTTAAACTTGAAGAACTGAACAAGAATTTTTTTTTTTTGTTACTAATTATGGATTTTGCTCAAAAACATATCATTTGTATCATCAGTAATTGTAATGCATTTACATTTTGTAATGCATGTAGCTAGATGGACAACATTTATACAGTACATTTAATAACAATTTCATAGAGAAATGAAGTAACAATTGCGTTGTGTTTCTCAGTGAGTAATAGGTAACTCAGAGCAGTTTTTAACAACATGGATGCATTGGGTAATTTAATCATTCTGCTTGTGTTAAACACAATTTTTCCATTTCTTTAGTGAATGGAGGAAATAAGACTATACAAGGGTCCTTAATTACCTTTCCTTTCTAAATGTTTCTCTTTCTCAATTTAAAAAAAAAAAGATTTTGATGGATTATAGGCACATTAAATAACATTTATTCAAAAGAGTCTTCAACCAAATACCCGTATAAACTAAAAGCTAGAAAAGGTGAAAAATAGATTTGTATTCTGCATTAATAATTTAATTTGTTGCTTCATTAGGCACTTTGCTTCAAGTACCAGAAGTCTGCAAAATTAGATCTGAAAAACATCTATAATTTAAAAGTATAACATGCAAAAAACAAAATGTATATTGTTAAATCTTTTAAGTACCATATTAAAAGGAAAGGCACTTTCATAACGTTTCTATTCTATGATATATCACCTTTTTTCTAATTTGTCAGTTCTAGTCTGAGCCTAAACGGAGTTTTAGTTTTGAAAGTCATACCAAATCAGGATGGGGCAGCTGCATACGGTTTTACTGCAATGCTTTCCATAAACCATGTAACATAGTCTTCTTAGTGACTTATTGCAATGCACTGGCATCTAAACAGGTCACCAGCAGTAAACCAGCAAAGTCACTTAGTGTCCTTACTCTCTAAGTGGATGGATTGTGACCCATTTTATTGGATTTCCTTTTCTTTTGCCGTACATATGGTGTAGAGACAGAACAGAGGTGGTTTTGACATGATTTTGGTTACTTAATTCAGGGGAATAAAATGTATGTATATCAGGCACTAGAATGTCTTGTTTACTTGTGAATTAACATTATATAAACAATTGAATAAAATCAATATTGTACAGGAGAGTCCTCAATTTAAACCTAATGATGTGTAACATAATCAATGTTTTGTAGCTCTTATGTTTTCAAGGGATATAACAATAGAATAGAAATGTTTAGCAATTTAACAGCTATTTGTTGTTTTTAAGCTTAATCTTCCTATTTGATATGTTAGAAAAGTAAAATGGCTGGACTTTAATGATAGAATCTTAAAGCAAATAGCATTCAGCAGAAATATAAACACACTGATGTATTTCTAGCCTCAAGCAATGTTCTCATATTTCTGCGTTTTCAAAAATATAAAATCTAACGTGTACAATGATGTGAGAATCCCTGTCGGTGTTGTGCATTATTTTCCAAAGTGTATGTATTTGGTCATTAGCTCTGCTCGTTATACATATGATGGTTGTTTCCCTTGCACCAAAAGAGTTATGTTGGTCAGCCCTAATAACTGTATGCTCTCCACAAAGTAAAAGTATTGCCAAGTTTAATGGTCTTCCCACTTTACAAAACTGAATATTTTAAATGCACAAAAGTAGGCAGTTAAACTTTTTTCTGCCTAGTTGGGGAATGATCTATAGAAGTAAATGGTACACCACAACCAATTAAGTAGCATATCTGAACTGTCTTGTCATCCTTGATTAGCTGTGATACATTTGGGATGTTAAAACTAATTGCAAAAACATATCTATGCCCTTGAGCTGTAATTAGTCTGTACTCCACTTACATCAACACAGTCAGTCTTTTGAATTAGATATACGGAAAAATAGTTCAATATTTTATTAAATAAGGCATCATCTTTGATGTCTTTTGTTTAGCATCTTGATTCTTATTAGTACAGGATTAAGCAAAGTGTTCATGCCCCTACCAATTGCTTTTAATTGGCCATTGTCTGTACTTCCATCTCCTTTTTTTTTTTTTTTGCTAATAATCCAGATCCAGATCTACTACAAGGAGTAATTTTCCAATGGCTAGGATCTGAAAATGCCATCATTTGGTAAGGGGTGCATGCATAAACACAGGATTACCAGGATGGACCTGGATTCAGAATTCTGTCCTGGTAAATAGTCTGATGAGGGGGTGGCACTTGGCAGGAAGCGGAAATGCTCCCTCTATTTGTGGGAGGAGAGAGGTATGGAAACAGTACAATAATAGCTGGTTTCAGTCTTTACATATTATCCTGAAAAAGCAGCCCCCCCCGCCTCCATTTACATGCCGGGTTATATCTCTCCAGTGATGTTGGTAGAGTAGTGTGGGGGGGGGGCAGGCCAAACTTCGCCTTGGGGGCCCAGAGACCTTGTACCGGCCCTGATTGCCCTTATGATAAAAATGTTAGTACAGTATCTCACTATGGTTTTACTGAGGACACCACCTTTCATAAGTGGCAAAGAATCAGTGGAATTAGGATAATCTGTTTTTTTTTCTGCAACCACCATAGAAGTGCTAAGGGTTGAACAACTCACAAACAGATGTCATTCTTTTAGTCTCTGTGTCTACCTGACCATATAATAGTCAAATAATATTCCATGGATATATGTGGGACATAGAGAATACATTGTAAACTGAATTATACATATAATAATTTATATATATCACTGTTTAGTAATGATTAACATAATGTTATTTTAAGTGCAGGGGCAAAACCCAGAATAGTTTATAACATAAATTCTTTAAATATATAGAACACTACAAATATCCCTCTGTATTCCAATAAAATTTTGTGAATACATTTTAACCTAAGGTGACTTTTGTGCTTCATAAACTCAATAAAAATAGAAAGCCTCACCACTTTTAAGGAAAAAAAATAATATAATTATATAGCCACATATAAAAAAAACCTGCAGAACTCAGCTGTAATTCCCAAGGTTATAGTTTGATAATAATGGAAATTGTCCAGTTGTTGCTATGAGACACAGAGAAACAAGTTCAGTTTTATTTATTAGCTTATTTTTTTCTATTTACTAACAGATTTTTATATAGCACCATCAGATTAAGTTGTACTTTACAATTTTAACAAGCATTATAACATGACTGGGTGATAACACTGTGTAAGACAGTGTGCAAGAGGGCCATGCTCACAAGCTTTCACTCTATAGGACACTGGGGAATGATAACACAAAGTGGAGAAGCCAGGTTGAATAGTAAAAGTGCTCAGTCACACAGTAGTGCTATCAGAAGAACTAAGGGTAAAGTTTGTATTATTCATGTAACATAAATTGAAAACTCGATAGCACAGCATATGCAGGAAAGGTTATTCCAGAGAGCGGATGCAGCCCTGGAGGAGTCATGTTACTGGGAATCAGAGCATTTGTCTAGTGTAGAGGAGAGCTTTATATTCTGTGAATATCTGCGAGTATGAACTGGGTTATATCCCGAAATGAGTGAGGATATGTATGCAAGTGCAATCTTATTTACGGCATTTTAGGTTAGCAAAAGGATTTTGTATTTTATTCTGTAAATACAGGCAACCAGTGTAAAAACTGAGCAAGTGGACCAGCTTTAGAAAAGTGAATATAACATTATTCCATGCAGGAGATACATATAATTCAGGATAGGGCCGGCGGGATGTGATCCGCGGTGGAAAGCGGCGCATCCAGGTGCCAGACTGAATAGGCGCTCATCCCCTCTCCAGCACTCAGCTGAAAGCTCTCTGCTATCAGCCGCCATGGAAGTTGCACAGAGAAGCTAATAGCAAACTCCATTTCAGCTGCCGGGGTTTACTATCAGCTGTTCTGTGCTCTGCCCGGCAGCTGATAGCAGCAACTTCCTGCATGCAGAGGGCGCTGATGTGATATTAGGTCACAGCAGCGTCTGGAGCGCACCGAGGAAGAATAGGAAACAGCTAAGGTAAGTGAAGGAAACCTATGGGGAATATAGGGAGGCTGGAGAGAGAGGAATGGGGATTACTGGGAAGGCTGGAGAGAGATGAAATGGGGTAATTGGAGAGGCTGGAGAGCGATGAATGGGGATTACTGCAGAGGCTGGAGAGAGAGGAAATGGGATAACTGGAGAGCGATGATTGGGAATTACTGGGGAGGCTGGAGAGAGATGAATGGGTATTATTAGGGGAGGTTGAAGTGACATGATGGGGAGGCTGGAGAGAGATGATGCAGATATTGGGAGGAAGCTGAAGTGGCATGATAGGGAAACTGGGGAGGAGGCTGAAGTGACATGATGGGGATACTGAGGAGGCTGAAGGGACATGATGAGGATACTGGGGAGGAGGCTGAAGTGACATGATGGGGAGACTGGGGAGGCTAAAGTAACATGATGGGAATACTGGGGATAATGAAGTGACATGATAGGGAGGCTGGAGACACATGATGGATACTGGGAGCTGCAGACACATGATTGGGAAGGGTGTGGGGCTCTGGTCAGAATGGGCGATTTTCAAATCGGCCATTTCCTCCCCAGCCAGTTGCAAACTGGCGATGAGGCATAGAAATTGATCCACAGATCACTGAAAGCTCCATGCTCCGACAAGCAAAAATAGTTCCCCACTCCTTTTCCTAATTCTAACCCTAACCCTCCCCTCTCACTACCCTAACCCTAACCCTCCTTTCCTGGCAGCCTGACCCTGACCCTCCCTTATTTGCAGCCTGACCCTAACCCACCATCTCACACAGGAACTTTCAGATGTCCCTTTTTCGGAAATCAGATTTTCTGGCCGGAGATTGTAACCGGATTGGGAGCCGGAGACACATAATGGGGATACTGGGGAGGCTGGAGACAAATTAATGTGGAATATAGGGATTATTGTTTAGTGGTAATGATGCAGTTTGTATTGTATGGCAGCCTGTATGGTATTGGGGTCACTAGGATAATGGGTGTCGGCTGAAATACGTCTGTCAGATGCCTAGAATAGCTACTACGCATGCGCATAACGAAACGATACGTAGATTACGCAAAATAGTTACTACGCATGCGTAGTAGCTATTCTCTGCATCTGACGGACGTATTTCGGCCGACGTACGTTGTTGTGGATCCGACCCAATGTCTGTATGGTATGGCTGTCACTAAGATATATAATCTGTATTATGTGGCAGTTTTTAGAATGAATTAGGAGTTGTATAGCAGAGACTATACTGTCTGTGTTGTATAGTAGTGACTATAATTTGATTTTATGGTTACAAGATTGTGTTTTATGAGACTTAAATAGATACTATAATCTGTTAACTATAATATTAGTTAATAAGGAGAGCGCAAATTTTAAGTTTGCATGGGGGCGCCAAGCCGCCTAGCACCGGCCCTGATTCTGAAGATGTTTTTTTTTTAGATGTATGTAACAGGATTTAGAAACAGTTCAAAGTCAAGGGTGACACTGAGCTTTATGTGTAGGGATTATTTCAATTCTAATATTTCACTCCTAATAATGAGCATATTCAGAGATCCGTTTTTGCAGGAAGTACCGTGCGTATTTTTGGGATCAGATGAACCGTGCATACGTAGTAACTAAATTTACGCAATCTACGTTGATTTTACACACTGAAGTCCAGTAGGCACGGACTTGTGATTCGCACGTGAGAAAATACGTATGGAGGGGTGTGGCTATAATCCGTCTGGAGACAGATACGTTTAAGTGGGTGAGGGAGGCATTTAAATGACCGTTTGAGGGCACAGTGAGGGCAAGGTTAGTTAACGCACATAAGGAAGTAATATACGCTCGGAAATGCACAATTAAAGGTAAGGGTGGTAAAGGCACTTATAAGTCACTGTCAAACTGTCCGTGTGAGGAGAGTGTCATGGGTGTTGCCTTGCAACTTCAGTGTATAATTGCGTACGTTTTGCAAACGGATCTCTAAATACAGCCCATTATCACTGGTGGTGTAAAAATCATCGGTTGCATTCTCCTGCCAGAAAGTCTGATTGGCGAAATAGGGACATCCGAAAGTCCCTTTTACTTACTTACCATTTTAGACTTTTTTTTTCAGAATGGGTGAGTATGCCGTTCAGCATACTTCACCCATTCACCTTTGCATTTCATGATACCCCTCCGCTGCTATCTCAGGACCGAGGGACAGGTGAGTAAACTCAGGCTGCAGGGCAGGGAGGGTTAGGGTCAGGCTGCAAGTAAGAGAGGGTTAGGGTCAGGCTGCCAGGAAGGGAGGGTTAGGGTAGTAAGAGGGGAGGATTAAGGTTAGAATTAGGGAAAGGAGTGGGGGACTATTTTTAATAACTTTTCGGAGCACCAAGAATCGCTTGCAATGCCTCCTCGAAATTGGGCCGTTCTAACCGGAGCCCCACACCCAAAAATCATGCACAGTCAAATGCAAATATAAATACTAGGTACCAATTGGTGTATGGAATAAAACATAACTTTTAATGTAAACTACATTAAAAGGTGAAATATTAAACATATTTGATAATGTGTCTGGATCAAAATGAGTATAACCATTTGTTATGCTCATTTTGATCTAGAGACATTATCAAATGGATCTGAATCAAATTTTGCTATCTATACGCCTTTGACCGAGTCTATATACTACAATTTGTGATTGACTACTGTGGTACTACAATTATCATATATAATTTCAAAACAGTATTTTAATCTATGTCTAATATTTCGCCTATGTACTATATGTTTTAATGCAATTTACATTTTTTTCAACATAAAAATTATACAACTATCGGGCTAATTATTGGCCGATGGTCCTGATAATTGTATACAGTAGTTCGTACCCAGCTTTACTCTCAGCAATGCATGTAAGGTGCTGCAAGTTATGCCTTTTCCTTTAGAGGGTAGGAGTGCTTCACACTGATAACTCCTGTGGGGCAATTCCCTCCAAACTGAATATTACCCCATAAACCTAAATTAATACATATTGTTTAATATTTTCATCAATGAAATGCCTGTTTGCTATGATATTGTTATATATAAGAAGCTTGTAAAAAGTATATTCAGCGCCCATTACCTCTCAGACTCTCTTGAGAGCTGACCTGTGCTGCAATCACACAAAGGTTTAGCAAGCATAAAATTCTTTTTTTCTTTGTAAACCTTATTAATTAGAACCAGTTATTCAAATCATATTTCTATACTGACGTACAAAGCAGTGTTCTATAAGAAAAGCACAGAAATAAGATTCTTAACAATTCTTAATAATTGATGTTCACATCAGGTAACATTTAGTCCCTTAACTTTTAAATCATCCACAAAAAGGTATGTAATCTTTTCTGCAGGTACTGCAGACATAGAGGTAAGTACCAAGATTGTGGAGCAAGCAATAGCTGCATGTGTTAAGCAGTGAATATTGGGAGCAAATTTACCTGTAACATTGTATAAAATATACAAAAATATGTTTTATCCTATCAAAAAGCCATCTTGTAAACTTGTAATATTACATTATTATGCATTATTTGTTCTCGACATTAGGTGCAGAACACTTGGGGCTAGATTTATTAAGCTGCAGGAAAAGAAAAGTGCAGAAGTTGCCCATAGCAATCAATCAGATTCTAATTCTCAATTTCCTATTACATACTAGAAAATGTCAGCTAGTATCTGATTGGTTGCTATGGGCAACATCTTCACTTCCTTTCCTGATTTGTTATGGTTCTATTCATGATAATAAGCAATAACAAATAGTAAGATTTCATGAAACACCAAAATTGAAAGTAAAAATACAAACCCTATGCTCTTCTAGTTGACGCTTTATATCTTCCAAGTCAGGTCCCAGGGTTTCAGCCTCCATTTTTCTTGTGCGATTTTCAGTTTGGGAAAGCCACTCACTTAACTGCTGAAGTTGCTGATTTTGAAGGTCCATTAATGTCTTATGCAATCTAAAAGCAGATCACATAATATTTTAAGCTTTTATATCTTCATGTTATTGATTATATACTAATACATTTATAAAGTAACAAATAAAATACATTATTTTTCTAATAATGCAGCGGTAATTACTAGATACATATCAATGTGTTTACATCTAAAAAGCTTGGTAATAGTGGTCCGGATTCACACTACTGGACGTATTGCATATACGTCCGGAGTTTACCGATATTTGAGACTGCGTCTGCGTAGTATCTTTTTTACGTAATCTACATATCTTTTCGTTACGTAGATTGGATCTATGCAGTCTGCACAGGCGGACTGGGCCGCCGGGGAACTGATGGAATACCCTTGTCCCCTGCTGCAAAGAGCTGATTGTGCTATGCACAGCCACCTGCAGCTCTGTTTACCCGAGGTCACGCTGACGTCATCATTCTGCAGAGCGCGCCATGGAGGAGAGAGCTGGAAGCAAGAAGACATCAAAGGTAAGACCCCCATGTTATACCCCCATACGATTGCTTAATAGACATTAAGGGCTTAACATTAATTGGGTTATTACATCTTAAGATATAAAACAAGGTTCCAGATATAAAATTATTAGTGCAGCAGGAGTCATTTAGCACAATAAATTGCGCATTTTTATGACTCCATCGCTGTACATAACATCATAAAAGTCCATATCGCATACAATGCATGTAGCTTACTACCCCTGAGTAACATCACAAACATTTTTGTGCAATTTATTGTGCTAAATGACTCCTGCTGCACTAATAATCTGGAGCTTTTTTTTTTTATCTTAAAGGCTAATTATCCAGTTAATGTTAAGCCCTAATGTCTTTTGATGATACTAAGAGGTAGTAAGTGCCTATGCTGTGAATACATATTGGGCTGGATCCATACTCAAGTAAGTGCTTGAAATTACTTACTCCTGGGCTAAACCATGTTGATTGCAGGGGAGTCATATTTCATCTGTTGCAACAGTATTAGAGTTGAGAAGTGATGTTTCCCAAGTCTAAATAGCAGTGTAATAGTAAAGCTGGTCAGTATCTGTGTGCAGTAAGCAATTTAAAGATATATCCCTGCATGCAAAGAATACAATTAAATTGACTCTCCTTGCAATCAACATGGTTTAGCCCAGGAGTAACTAATTTCAAGCACTTACTTAAGTCTGGATCCAGCCCATTGTGTTTAGAACATTGAATGCGCAATTTATTGTGCTAAGGGATTCTTGTTTACAGTTGATCATTTGCTATACCTGTATATATTATGAGTAACTATGAATTGAGATTTTCTCTAGGGGACAAATACTATGCATTGAGATTTTCATTAGGGGACAAATACATGTGTGTACGACTAATACTGCCTATATGCCTTGTCTGAACAATACATACTTCTATATACCTATTTTAGTGTAGAAAATTTGCATCTGTGGTCCAAAATTGAACTGGCGGCTTTTTTGATTATATGATATTATTAGTTTATTTTGTCTATTTTAATATTCACATGTTAATAAAAGTTAATGTCTTTTAATCACATTGGGTTTGATCCTAATCTATGTCGCCTGCCGTAGTTACAGCGGGAGGATGCGTAAGATCGGCTGTTCAGCCGATCTGCGCATGCGCCGGGCAGATATTGCCTGGTGTAGTCAGGGATTTTCTTAATGGAGGATCGGGTGTCCGCAACTACAACGTAGTTGAGGGGGGCATTTCTCGCTGTAACTACGCTGTAGTTAGGGAAGGTAGGCGGGGGGAGGTAGGGAAATGAAGAAGGGAGGGCAGGGTTAGTGACTTACGATGCGGTGCCCGGCGTAATCACACTCTGTTACGCTGGCTAAAGTTAGGGTAGCCTTCAGCCGGCGTAACAGTGTGTAATTACGACAGGCACAGGGGGAGTGTCGGGGGGAGTGTATGCATCGGTGTAGGTCTGGATCAGAACCATTTACCCAAAATACTAAAATGAGCCATAAGGGAGAAGACTTCACAAATCAGAGAGTGTTTATACTTTGACAAATCAATGTCAATGACATTTACTGGTGCATATAAATGAGATTCTTCATGTGCTTAGCTTAAGTTAACTACTAATGCATAAGTACAAAGTTTGTGATGTTTTACGTACAACAATGCTTTGCTTTTATAATTATTTATGACCTGAATTGTTTGAAGATTGTTATATACAATTTTTAACAGCTCCTATAGGTTAAAAGCTCTATGTGTATGTCATACACATGGAGCTTTTAACCTATAGGAGCTGTATATTGATAAGCGCTGCAATATATATACCTAGGTATATATATATTTTTATTTTTGTCGACTTACATAGGGAGAATTGCAAAATCTCCCCTGCAGCATCTGTTACCCCCCATTAGCGCCCAAGTACCTCTTTCTGTATTGCTTTATGTTAAGCCTTCTTTTTTTCTTTTGCTGGGGGTATAAAGCTGACTGGACACAAAGAGGGGGCAATAAGGCCGATTGGACACACAAAATGTGGGACAATAAGGCTATTTGGACAAACAGGAGGGAACAATAAGGCTGGCTGGAAACAGAAGGAGAGGTAATAAGGTTGGTTGGATACACAGAAGGAGGGGGCAATAAGGCTGACTGAAAAGAATAAAAAGGGGCAAAAGGCTGACTTGACACAGAAGGAAGGGGCAATAAGGCTAGCTGGACACAGAAGGTGGGACAATTAGGCTGACTGGACACACAGAAGGTGGGACAATAAGGCTGTTTGGATGCACAGAAGGAGGGGTAATAAGACTGGTTGGATACACAGAAGAAGGGGTAATAAGGCTGGTTAGATACACAGAAGGAGGGGCAATAAGGCTAGTTGGACAAACAGGAGGGAACAATAAGGCTGACTGGACACAGAAGAAGGGGTAATAAGGCTGATTGGATACACAGAAGGAGAAGCAATAAGGCTGACTGAAAATAAATAAAAAAAAAAGGGTCAAAAGGCTGACTGGACACAGAAGGAGGGGGCAATAAGGCTGACTGGACACAGAAGGTGATGCAATAAGGCTGATTGGACACACAGAAGGAAGGGACAATAAGGCTGGTTGGATACACATAAGGAGGGGTTGGATAAACAGAATGAGGTGTAATAAGTCTGGTTGGATACACAGAAGGCTGGGCAATAAGGCTGACTGAGAAGGGGACAGGAAAAAATGACTGTAGAGACACACACACACACACACACAAAGAGGGGGATTGAATGGCTGGGGAGACAATTACGGAGGGGAGATTAGATGGCTGTAGAGACACACACACACACACACACACACACACACACACACAGGGGGGGCAATAGAGACACACACACAAGGGAGGATATTGGATGGCTATGGAGACAATTATGGAGGGGAGATTAGATGGCTGTAGAGACACACACACACACACACACACACACACATGGAGGAGGATATTGGATGGCTGTAGAGAAACACACAGGAGGAGACAGAAAGGCTGGATGGAGGCATATTTAATATGTATATATTTCTATGTTTTATTAGGTAATTCCTTGTATAGTTTTACTTTTAAAAATTTGCTTTAATTAAATATAGCCCAGTAAAAAAAAATTCTGTTCTATTTATTACATTGGTACATTGGGCCTGATCCAGACCTACGCCGATGTGCTGTGCTTACTAAAGCACAGCGCATCGGCATTCACTTTCCCCGACACTCCCCCTTTGTGGGCGTATGGCCCCTTCCTTACGCCGGCTGAAGGCTAAGGAAGGGGCCATAAGCTCGCACAGGAGCGTATGGCCGCCTAGCCAGCCCTCCCACCCTCATTAAAACTAGTTTTTCAGCCGCTAGGACGGCAGGCGTAGGTCTGGATCAGGCCCATTGAGACTATTACTTTTATATTATTAGGTTTACTATTTTGATAGACAAATATGAACAAAAATAGTCCAGTGCCGCTTTAATTAACAAACAAATAACACATTTATATGCAGACCACACTGCTAATGACAAAATAAAACTATCATTGTATGGCAATCACTAAAATTCAGTGTGTATTGTAAGGCGATAACTAGAATGCAATGTGTATTATATGGTGATAACTAGGATGCAATGTGTAATGTATGGCAATAACTAGGATGCAATGTGTATTGTGTAGCGATAACTAGGAATCAATGTGTATTGTATGGCAATAACTAGGGTGCAATATGTATTGTATAGAGATAATTGGGATGCAATGTGTATTATATGGTGATAACTAGGATTTGATGTGTATTGTAAGGCGATAACTAGGATGCAATATGTATTGTATAGCGATAATTGGGATGCAATGTGTATTGTATGGTGATAACTAGGATACAATGTGTATTGTATGGTGATACTAGGGTGCAGTGTGTATGGTATGGCAATAGCTAGGATATAGTCTGTATTGTATGGTGGTAATTAGGATGAAATTGCTATTATCTTAAGTTTTCCTTATTGTATGGTGATCAGTAGTATGTTCTCTGCCTTGTATATATGTCAGTAGGATACTCACTGTAATTATATGGGTCACTGTGACTGAGAATTAATAGTATAACACACTTTTCACACTGAGCTGTTGAAGCAGTCTGTGGGTGAGCTGGCTGGGTCCCGGCTTCCTCCTCCCCGTTTCCTTTAGGTGTGTCAGCCAGGCATGACATCATCACGCCCAGCCGTAAAGTGAGGACTGTGGAGGAGAGGAGATCGGCAAGACTCGGAGGACACCGATGACGAACAGAACAAGAAGACTGAGAGCCAATCTGAGGCAAGCCTCGAGAAGAGGCAAGAGCAGAACTGCAGAGCAAGACTTATCTCTGTAATTCATAGGATTAAGATAAAGAGAGGACAGAAGATAGAAGAAAGCAGGGTAATAAAAAATAAGTAAAGTAAGTAAGAGAGGAGCAACACCAGTTGGGGACACAGAATGAAGGGGCACAGTGTAATAATTATGGGGCATAGACACTATGGACCGGATTCTCACTTAAGTAGAAAGCTCTGCTTGTATTTGTGCGCACTTAAAAAGCTTTCTTCTTAAATGAGAATCTGGTCCTATGCTCTAAATTTTAGATCATAACACCCCTCGTCTCAAGTGCCCCAGGCCCCCCGAAGCCTTAATCCGGCCCTGCAATCTAAAGCTGGGTACACACTGGACTTTTCTTAACAATGTGAATCTTGACAAGACTATACTAGTGATCTGATGCCTCAACCTGCATCACAATGCACACATACACACTACATTCTTTTTTTCTAATAGATCTGTTTAAAAGTGTTCCCATAACCCGTTGCTGCAAAGATGAGCATGCCAGCAAAGGAAACCCTAAGCAGGAAGATGAATCATTGCACTGAAGATCAGGTATACATACACATATCGTGATATCATTTATCGCAAAAAATAGGAGCTCCCAAAAGTAGCATCATTAGAGTATACACAGGGCAAGATGTCGAAGCTAACTGACGGTTATTGTGTGATTAGCATGATAATCGTCATAAAAAAACTTAAGTATGTTCCAGCGACGATGTGCATTTCTTATGCAAGTACAATTTAGGCTTACGGTGCCTTTTATCCAAGTTAGTGATGAGTGGTGGTACACGGCATTCAGACACTGTGCTAACAACAGTATATGTATAAATCTCAAACATACTGAACTTAACGATAAATCAGATACATTCTGTGCAGCAAGATACTTTAGGGAAAACAAGGCTGACAACGTTATTACATTAAATTGAAAAGGTCATATGTGGAATGCTCAGACAACTAAAAACAGCTAGCAGACTGCATTCTGCAGCAATTCACTTCTGATTTAGAAGTTGAATTTTCTTTTACCGTATCACATGGTTTTGTGTTTGCTAATAATCATAACCCACAGTAACAAGTATCATTTGCTCCTAGCTCACAAAATAAAATGAGAACTTTGAGAGATGAGTTTTTGGACAGATTGTTACATTACATTAAAGCTATAATTTTATAGAAATTTCTCACTGAAAAAAATGGGAAAAAATTATATGTATTACAAGCAAACAGTAAAATAGAATAGTAACCTTCAAGAAGTAAATCCATTACCTTTAACTTTAATTTCTAAACATTGCACTGTAAATACAAGTGTGAGTTTGTGTAGCTGTACAGTTACATTTCCCTGTTCTGAAGGTAAATCTGAGTGATAAGGGCCAACATTTGTGTTCCAGTCAGGGTGCCTTCAGTGCAAAGAGCTGATTGACATGGCCTTATGACCGATCACCATATCCTACAGTAAGGAACTACAGTATGTGAAGTATTTACCATACCCAATTTACTCAATGTTCAACTATAAGCTAATTTCTTAAAGGAGACTTTAATATAACTTTAATATTATCTGCAATCGGTCAATTAATTTACCATCTTTTTTGTCTAAATACAGAACATGTTTGAACATGATGCAACTAGTAATACATATGAGGTGTATTTCCTAATATTAAAAAAACACCATGGGCTAGATTTACTCATATATAACGTTGTGTGCCTGGTAGTTAAGAATACATTTTATGGACATTTTAGTGATGCTAAAACCAATGTGATCCACGAGGGACTGTAAGTAAAGAATTTATATTAAATATGGCAATATATTTTTATTCAACTTAGCCTTATGGACAGGTTTCACTTACTCCGTGAAGTTCCCAGAGTATATAAAGAGAATCCCCATGCAAAATCCCTTTGCCTTAAGCTACAGTGCTGAAAAAAGGACTAATGCTAAACTGCCACATCCTGCTCAATCAACCGTGAGCCTATCTGACATGCCTTGTTCATCTGGGATCAGTTCCCTTCAAACTGGTAACAGAGAATATATAAACCTGCCAAATTATCTAGTGGCTGACAGATTGATATAAGCAGAACCTGTTGTGCATTCAGGGCTGCAAGGACATCATGCCTGACCTGTTGCTATGTTCTGTTCTGTTTTTTTTCTTTTATATAGTTTACTAGCATTCGTTTAATTACTTTGTTTTAGAAACTTTACAACTTTGTGTTTTCTTATAATAAGATATATGCAAATGCCATTTATAAACATTATGAACAGAGGCAATGAGGCAGAGTCAGTGGAATTATATTAATTATCATTACTGTATATATCCATTTTTAAAGCCGTATTATCACAAAGATATATTTATTTATTTCAAAATGATAGGTACTTTTTATGCATGCATCAGATATCATTTTTTTTTTAGCTACCCTGCTATAAATCTAAATTTACATTCAATTTTAATTCAAGAATGTCTGTCAGATACAGACATAGGCCCCGATTCACACCAGCGGACGTATTGCACATACGTCCTTATTTTTCCGATAATAGCTACTATGCATACGTAGTAACTATTTTATGTAATCTACATATCGCTTCGTTACATAGATTCCGTATATGCGGTCTTTAAATATAGTCTTCGGGCCTGATCCAGATTATTTTTCCGATAATAGCTACTATGCATACGTAGTAACTATTTTATGTAATCTACATATCGCTTCGTTACATAGATTCCGTATATGCGGTCTTTAAATATAGTCTTCATGACTATATTTTGAGCACACTCGCATGGTCAATTAATTGCTTGCACAAAGCATAGCCACCATGTCTATTAAACTTACTTATTAAATTATGTGTGTGGGGGGTTTCCCAAATACTGAATGCGTTCTATATTAAGTCCAGTCTGAATCATGTTTAAATTGTAAGGAGCATACTACTGGTCAAACATGAGGGGTGGCAAAAACCAAATCTAATGGAGCATGATAAAAAATATTTTAAGATACTCTGCATTGGATGATTGGTTTAAGTTGTTGAAGGTTATGTGGGTGATGATGAGCAACTGGCAACTGTTTGTTGAAGTACAGACTAACTGTATTGATTTGATTTAATAATAGTCACGCAATACCTTTTTAAAAAACAGAACTAAATATATTCATGGGACTGTATCCAAAGCTTTTTTGAGTACGGCACACCAAATTTAAAATTTGGGCAGATCAGACCAAAGTAATCAAAAATCTGGCTTCTGATCTGCCTGAATGTCAAAATATACATGCACATTTTCATCAGAATATAGAGAATACCCCTTAACAATAGCTCTCAGCACACTTAATTCTACATGGGATGCAGCTGCCGGTCCGAGCAGTCGTATTTCGAACATGATAAAGCTGCCAGCTGAGTGACAGCTATATCATTGTTCAAAAACCTTTGTAAATAGAAAATTACTATTGGGAGCAGGTATCTATTTTTCTGCAGCCTATCCCTAAGACTCCCGTCCCCGCAGCCTAACACTAAGCTACCCGCATCTTAACACTAAGACCTACTAAAATACATCCTCTCCCCTGCACTAACCTGTATGGTCGTTCGTGAACTGTTTGGGAAGCATCGGTTCTGGCGGCAGGTCTGCGGTGGGATTTTGAAATAGGGCTGTATTCTAAAATTCAGCTGACAATTAGCTGTCAGCTGTAGGTAAATCTAAAATGAGTGTTCACAGAGGCGAACAGAACCCTGCGGCAGGTATAAGGTTAGGGTTATGCTGCAGGGCATAAAGGCTGCAGGACAGAGAGGGTTAAGATTAGACAATGGGGCATGGGGGGGTAAGGTAACTCAGTTGGCTGCTGCCAGGAACTATTCCTCATGTCTCGCTATGACAACCCCATCACTGCTTTTCATTCTAAGTGACAAACCACACCTGTCTACATAACTGAATCAAGTCCACCCTCTACATACACCTTTTCTTATTAGCTCACTCCCATAGGGAATACGCTCAGTGTTAAAAATTGTTGCGCTTTCCCCTTAAAATAAAACTACATGCTTAGATTCTGGATCCAGTCCATAATATTCAGGGTTTTTTTTTAAAGATTGCTACATAGCTTTGTAGTTCAGTCAGATTTTTAAAAACAATTCATTAAGCAAATAGTAAAAAAAAATGTACTATGTTGACGTTGTTAACACTGCAAAAAATGCAAAATATGGGATACTGTTTCAGCCATTTCCAACATGCATACATTTTACAATCCATCTGTTGGGAGAGTATTCGAAAATGAAATCCTGTGTCTGATTGCATCTCTCTGCTCAATAATAGCTACGCTTAAAACAAAATGATATACATAAAACCAGCAAATATCCATTAGGAACACAATATAAACTGAAGCATATGTGGCAGTAAAAATATAATAATATATCTGGTAAGATGCAGCATTAGTATGCCATATGTGCAACATGGCGCAATAACTGGATAAGTGTCTGCGCTAAATGTACCTACTTATAGACAAAATATGGTGCTGTGTTTCCTAATTGCACAACATCATTTTAGAAGCAGAAGACCATAGGATGTTATATTTCGAGTGCAATTTGCAATCTCCCAGTATAGTTGTAACATAGTTAACCTGTTACATACACATGTATAAATGTCCATGTTAAAAGCAGATAATCCCACCATGGACTAATGTAACACAAGAAACAAACTATAAAGGAAATTAAAACAGGTGTTTCCAGCTGTCTAGAACTTGGATCTTTTGCAGGTTATCTGGTTGTTATGTTTACAGCCAAAACGTCAACAGGTTAAATTGTAGACAAGTCAAAATGTCGACAGTTGAATAATATGTTAGTATTACATATATATTATTACATTTCTAAAGTTTTTTATAAGCCACCTTCAGTATGTTAGTTTACAAATATTACAAACAATTATTAATATAATGCTCAACTGTCGATATTTTGACCTGTTAACATTTTGACCATCGTCATTTTATGCCAGACCTATTTTGAGGATACAAAAGAGATGAAATATTAATATGAAATAGAGATGAATGGTTCACATTTTGTGAAAATCCGACACATTAGAACTCTGGGGTTCTGAGTGAAACCGAACCATGCCTTGGTTCCTCCCACCAAAATTTGGATCTGTAATCGAGGCAAAACACAATTTTCACCAAAAATTTGGATCTTTCGAGCCTTGTATTTTCTGCTTCCTGCCTCTGTCAGGAAGTATCACATGACTATGATCAGCCAATCACAAAGGGCTGAACATAGAGGCAGGCTTGTGGAGACTTTTTCTAATTAAACAACTACAACTTTATTGAGCTGAGTGGAAATACTGAACAGAATGCCTGGGATGAGTGATATCAGGGGTGCAACTATAGTGGGTGCTAGGGTTGCAGTTGCTATGGGGCAACCATCCCCCTGCACTCACCTTTAATCTAATCCACCCTATTAGCAGCTCCCCTGCAGCCCCGCTGAAGAAACAGTCTTCACATGCCATTGCTGAAGCTACAAACAAGGTAAGAAAGATCACAGCTAGACTGTAAGGGACCCAGTGGCCCACCCATGGAGGGATTCTGGTAGCCAAAATTATTATTTAATAAAAGAGAAAGAAAAAAAACCCTTTAACTTGAAAAGGGGGCGTAGCTTTGCGGGTGCCATGAAAAGGGGCGTGCCTTCATTGGCTTGTTGGCTAGACAGACATAGAAGAGGATTCCCTCCACAGGGCAGTTACTATAAAGAGAGAGCAAGTTTCCCCAAACATTTTACATGAAGTGACAGTAGTCATGTACGTAGGTAGGGGTGATCAGCCAATAAGGTGACAAGGCTGCAGCCACTATTCTGACATTCTTACAATTGCTAAGAGCCATTAACCCATATAGCCAGATTTACTAAGCTGCGGGTTTGCAAAAGTGGAGATGTTGCTTATAGCAACCAATCAGATTCTAGCTCTCACTTTATTTTTACATACCAGAGAATAAAAAAAACGTTTTTCATATTGTTTTATAATGTTTTATGGAGCACCAACCCTCTACATGGGAATATTTATTCCATTATAAAATAAGGGATTGATTTAGTCGTGTGTTTCCAGCTATTTCTAGTGCAGGGACATTCTATATTTTACATACTAGAGAATGTCAGGCTAAAATCTGATTGGCTGCTATGGGCAACATCTCCACTTTTCCAAACCCGCAGCTTAGCAAATTTGGCCCTTAGTCTGCTAAAAAGTGCTAGGAATATACTGGTTAATAGCAGATTCTATATTCCTGTAGCTCCGGTTCACAATTTTTCCTCTTTATTTATACAATTGTTTTTTTTAAACATTTTACAAACTTTAGAATTTAAATATTTATATTTACTGCGGAAGGGACCATAGAATTGTCCTTTTATATGTTATATAACAATAGCAATACATAAGAATACATTTGACAAAGTTGGTGTGGGATACTAGACAATATATGATAGCATATACCAACTAACCTCAATCTTATGAGCTGTGAGGTGGTACAATTTGACTAGGAATGACTGGAAATGAATGTTATTCATATTAATAATGCTTTAGGAGCAAAAATACATAAAAATTACTTGATTTTAGCATTTTTTAGCCATTTAAAATAAAATACAGATCCAAAACATTTCATTTTTTTTGACAAAACCAAAACACGAAGAAGATTTAGAACCAAAACCAAAACACAGGGATCGGCGCTCATCTCTAGTATAAAATGCTTTTTAAGTGCGTAAATTTAATAAGGGACAAACAGCGCATGCATAGTAACTTTATTTATGCTAGCTACATAGGACTTAAGAAGGGGACGGCTCTGAATCACTGTTATGAACTTAGTTCGTAGTGATTTAAGAATGAAGCTTGTGAGCTGGGCCAACTTAAAAACATAGATAAGAAGAGTGGGTGGAGGGAGGCTCTTAAATGGGAAATTCTGGACGCGGTTAGCCCACTACATTCCTAATTTTGCAATTTACGCACACAACTACGACCCTTAAGTTAAGATAGCCCTATGGCACTCGTAAGTCAGCCAAGAAGCTGAAAACCGAGGATGTGTCAGGGGAGTCGCCATGCTACTTGGGTGTCTAAAATTAGGAAACTAAAGACTTATTAAGCCTTTGGGCCTGATTTAGACATAACTAGGAAGTAAGTATGTGCAGATTAGCAAAACGACACACTGAAGTGGCAAGTGCACACCCTTGACATTCCCCTAATTCTTTCCACGCGTATCTTTTGTGCAGAGTTTGCTCAATTAAGAACGGAGGTGCCTAACCCAGCTCATACTGTTCAATTTCAATGCCTCACCCACCCACATTTCTTAACCTTGTTCTTACGGAGTGCTGGCACACCCATTCACAAGGAGTTCATTAGGAATAGAAATCAACACTGTGAGTGAGTTTCTATGCGTAACATCAGCTGTGCGCATGGCCTGCGTATTTTTAGGAATGTTGTTAAGTGGGAATATGGCCCTTTATGCTGGCTGAATACCTTGCCTGTCAACTGCTTAGACTGGAAATCTTCAAAATATTTTCTGGGATTTCTAATAAATCAGTTTACCCTGTCCAGGGTTGCCAAAAGAAATTTGTGGCCCTGCTACAACAACTACTTGGGAGCCGCGTATACTGTAGATGCTCATTAAAAATTTAGAGAAGATTATGGAACCTAAAGCAAGCAGGAGCCCTGGTAGTTTGTACACTTCTCCTCTTACCTCTTGACAGCACTGAGCCTGTCTCTAATCCCTGATCAATCAGAGGAAGCAATGAAATATTTACACATTTCAGTCTCCTATTCCCCTTGTCTGATCATCGCAGTTTGTATTGTACAGTATCTGTGAGCTTGCCTCCTATATACCTACTATTGTTACCTTTGCCTTTACATCTATAACTGTTTAACAAAATGGCTTCTTTTGGCTGTGCTAGATAACTAATCTACAATTTTTAGTTTTTTAACAATGGGCCGGATCCAGAACTACGGTCTATAAGACCGCATATATGCAATCTCTGTATCGAAACGATACGCAGATTACGTACAATAGCTACTACGCATGCATAGTAGCTATTGTTCATTGAATTACGTCCGTCTATGGAAGACGGACGTAGTTCTGGATCCGGCCCAATATGTGTATGACATCTAGTTGCCCCTCACTGAAGAGAGTTTTCTGATTACTGATTATCAGGGCTGCCATCAGACCTGAACGCAAATGAGGCCAACCGATAATGACCTTGACTCTGCAGCAGCAGGTATTGGCAGTATCATAGCACTGATTCACGCTGCTGAGAGCTGCACATTAGCGGGCCAATGCAAAAGGAAAGACCCTGTGTATCTGCCCGCTGTTAATGTAGGTTCTCGTGCTTCACCCGCTATGTGGTGTCACCCGTGATGTTACATAGGAACAGAGCACGGCAGATGTTTCCTGGACCCCAGTGTTTTTGGCAGCCAGCCCTGTTGATTACATACAAATAATCGTGCTTGCTATAAAAAAGTACGCTTGCCATTAACATAGAAAATATATAATATATATGTTAAAGTCACATCTCCGAACGTTATTCTTAATTTTTTGCAACAACCTCTAAACTCAAAGAGATATACTACAATTCTCAGCCATCCATATCACTCAACACAATTTTATGGAGCACCCTAACTATAACTTTTGATGGAACGTAGTGCCTTGTTATTAACTTTTGCCCAATAAACTGACTCTTTGAGTGATGAAGGTAGGGGTAGGGCTATAGTGTAGTTAGGGGCCTTACCTCAGTTCATTGAACAACTTTGTATCTTTGTATGCTATGTAGAAAATTCTTTCCTATGCTGATGGATCTTAACATTGGCAGAGGTTGGCTATATGGCTTTCAACTTGGACCTATAACTATTTTATGTTTATAAAATGTTGACAAAAATGACAGGTACTTAAGGGTATGAGAGAAGGAGAAATTTGTATGAAGAAGAATAAATCTGTAGGTGTCAGTGAGATCAAATTCTACACTTGCTGAAAGGTACCAGGTTACCTAATCAAATATGCTTCTCTTTCTCCTATCACAAAGGGGAGTCAAGTACCATGACAGTATATCACTGTGTTTTCTATGCTTTTAGTAGAATGCCTGTCATCTCTGGTGTCAGGCTCACTACTCACCTTTCCTGGGTTGGCACTCACCAGAGGCACTGGCTGAGAGGAAACACCACTTGGTAGGGCCACCTGAAGCCAAACGAGACACAGTAACAGCCTAAGATGCATTCACACCATGCTGTCACATGTGCCTTGGTGGGAGTGAAGGTGTACTATTAAGACTCAATATAAACAAAAGAAACACTGCGCTAGTATAACTAAATAGTTGTATAATCAGCATTTTTGAAGAATAAAATGGAAACTGAGCAGCTATTATAAAGTAGATATTTTAATAATAAAAACAAAAGAAAACCACATAAAAAAATACATAAAAAGTGTGCATAAGCAAAATACAGCAGTAAACTTGACATAAGTATAAGGTGCTTGTAGTGCATTAAAGTGCATGCAGTAAGCGGTACAACTAGCTCAACGGAGGCCACCCAGAGCTAAGTTTACTGGTGTCCGCACTGTTAAGCTCCAAGTTGAAAATGCAGGTCGGCAAAGAAATCGGCTCCCACTAACGCATTAGTCCTGCACCCAGGACTTTTTCAAAGAATACCATCTGCACATCAATGTTAGTCTAATAACCTGGAAACACAGCTGGTTACTGATTAATCCGTGCTTTATCTCCTTCAGGTTGGCAAGTATCTATCTATAATCCCATTGTGGTCATATCTATTCTATTTATGTACACATTTCATGTATTTTTTCCATGTGGTTTTCTTTTGTTTTTATTATTAAAATGTCTACTTTATTATAGCTGCTCGGATTCCATTTTATTTTTCAAAAGTGGTTCTTATATAACTAATTTTATTAGCGCTGTGTTTCCTTTGTTTATATTTTTCTATTTATAAGAGGGCTGACAAGAAACTCTTCTACAGCTGCTGCACTAAGTGCCAATTTGGACTCACTTTGCACTTAAAGGCATAACAGTATATTACCACTAAGACTCCAGTGAACCAGGCACTGATACTGGTCAGTGACCAGTAACTTGATACTGACATCACATCAGCATCATGCTGTAAGAGACACAAGTTTCAGTGATTATTATTATTATTATTATTATTGAAACTTTTGGACTATATGAACTATTAAAACATGTGTCTTCAAAGGTAGTGCCTTGAAACAATCAGTCTTTGCATGCAAGTATCAATAAATCAGACCACTTCCTGCTGGCAGTAGTTATACAAAAAAATTACCATTATATAAGACAACTGAAATCCTTCAGATTGTTATACATTGGGGGCTAATATATAACTATTTCATTACATTTCTGCAAATGCATTACCAATTGTACTAGGGCAAATCTTTAACACATGTTGACTATATTCCTTTTAGAATCAAGTTACGGCTCAAACAGTGGCAGACACATAAAACTACAAAGGATTAAATTGATATCCACATGTCCACTCCCTCATTGATCTATCCGAATGGATTGTATTAAACTGGTGCTCCTATCTTGGAAAAAAAAACACTATCTATATAGCATCATTTTATGGCTTCCCATAAATCCCAGCTGCAATAGATCTACAGAGAATATCAGAAAACTTTCATCAATGAATAAACACCGTAAGTCCAGATGGCACCTGATTTGGTGATCAATCATGAACACCAGAACTTCATTATTCAGTGAATCACCCTTGCTCTTTCTATGTATTAATGAGCTTCAGAAACTGGAGAACTGTGGAATATAAGGACAAGGGAAAATATCATATTTCTATTACCTAGGGAAAAAGGAAGAGGTGTAATAGAACACAAGGACATTAATATAAAAAGGAGGGTGGTAGATTCAGAGGAAAATGACTTCACTGAAAGGGTGATAGATAAGTGGAATAATCTCCAATCTAAGGTGGTTGAGGCTACCACAGTAGAACAGTTTAAACATGCTTGGAATAAATATAAGGATATCCTAAATCTCAAACTAAATTGAGGGTAAAATAGGGTCTAGGGTCAGTATAGTTTTAAAAAAATAACTGGGCAGACTGGATGGACCATGTGGCTCTTATCTGTCGTCATATTCTATGTTTCTATGTAAAAACATGACTGCAGAGAATTTACTTACTACTCTTTTCATCTGTTCCTTTATGTCAGCGACCCAGAATATTAATGCAATTAAAACACACATTCCAAGTACTAATCTGTACATTTAGATTGTGTGATATTAAAAGATCGACTTCAGAGTACTGACTGAACAGCTCTAGTTCTAAGCTAAAACCTGTTTGGTGGATAGGATATCGGGCAACAGCTTTTATCTATCACCAAAAAAATTCCAAATTAGTTTGATCCAGTCTATTTTTGGGTCTACACCTCATTACCTTCCTAAACACTCAGTATCACTTCAGATAGCAAATAGTGACATCTCAACTGAATAAGCATTTAACCTAATCATACTTCAGTAGGCTCCTGCTATTCTTAAGTTAAAAGCTTTCTAGAGTTTATATAATTTGCTACAGAAAATACTTTGAACAGCAAATACTATCACAACAAAACAGTTGTGTTCACACACAAAGCCTGATAACTGCTACTGTGTATGAATAACAGGCTAGAAAATGGGACAGTTGGTAAGCAATAGGAAAAAATATTGGTAAAGATTAGTTACATAGAAATGTATTGATTGACAAGGTCTGCAGAGCCATAAACTACATGTCATGTTAGAATAGCTGTAATAGTATTTACAACTGGGGAACACATGGTTTCTCTACGTATGCAGCACCAAGCCATTTAACATTTTTCCACCCCTGTTATATTTTTTCATGTTCTATGCATAGCTGACACTGCGTGCAGGGAATATGTAGGTATATTTGATTCATGTAATTAGTGAGAAGATATTTCTGACACTTACATCTTAAATGTACTAATACTACGGCAATGTGCACAATCTTACAGCAGACCTAGATTGCTAATACAACACCCAATCCATTATAAACATTTGTCCAATTTTACAGCAGACCTCCAACATGCAAATGTACGTGTGTGTACACAGCTGTGGTCATAATGTTCTGTCTACCCCCGTTGATTCAGGCTTGTGGATAACCAGCGAATGACAAACTTCATCGCTAATACCCCTTTCACACTAAACACCCGGGTCCCCCCCATCCGGGATAATATACATGGCATATAGCTATGTTGTATCTATTCAGACCACAGCTACAACCTGGGTATAACCCCGGTGGTAGCCTTTCACACAGAACCCGTGTCTGCAGAGGCAGACACTGCTCTCCATCTCCCATGTCACGAGCCACCGCGGCTCGCTCTGTGTGATCCCGGCGCTCCGGGACCATGCGTCGTCTCTGTGCGTCCTGGTTGCCTAGCAGCCAAGACGCTCTTTCCCCTTACTGCTGCGGCGCACTCTGCTTGGCGCGCCTCACGTCTCCTGGTTGCTAAGGCAACCAGGAAGCTTCTCGCGCCTCTCTCCCTCAGTCCCCAGCTGTTAATCTTCACTGGCCTATTAGCTTGCAGGGTAGCTGGCTCAATCTTCTGCCTGATTGGCCAGCTCCCCTGTAAATAGCCAGCACTGCTTCACCTCAGTGCTGGTTATTGCGTTCTCTACGTGCCCAGTCTTTCTGCTCTCTAGCTCTGCTCTCTCCTTGTCCCTTGCTCTTCCCTCTGGTTCCCCTAGCCTTGTCTAGCCCTTTAGCTCTCTCTCTGTACTTGTCTCTTTTGCTCTTTGGCTCTGTCCACTTTAGCCTTTTGTTCTCCATTGCGTTCTTGAGTGCCCTCTTTGTCCCAGCCTCGTTCCTCTCAGTTACCCTTCTGTTTACAGCCCCTTCTCTCTCCCTTCAGCTTACCCTTGTTGTACTTACCTTGCCTTCCCTGTTTGCTTGTTATTGTGTCCCTTTGGGATCATTACCAGTGTGAAAGCAGTGTGAGTTTCCCAGTAAGTCCTGTCCTGTTTTGTATACCCTGGTCTGTCTGTTCCGTGTATTTGTAGTTTGTCTAGTACAGTCCCTTCTGTAACTGCTACTCCTCTATCCCCGCTGTGTCTTATCCACTTCCCGCTTGTCCCCATTCTCTTCCCCGGGTATCCTCTAAGGTCTCTATCCAGAAGAAGTCTCATCAGCTCCAGTCTATCCCCACCATTAGGGGTTCTAGCGAACACTCCAGATGGGCACTGGCTCTACTGATTAGTGAGTTACCCGGTTCCTCTCTTGTTTGTTATTTCGTGTTGTGCTCATACTTACCCGTTTCGGGGTGTGCATACTACTGTAATCCTAACACCCCAATTCACATATTTTTAATGGAACCCGGGTTAAATAACCCGGGTTCCCTCTTTCAAACCACAGCATGGGTTAGGCTGTCCCAGGAATAACCCTGGTATCGACCAAGGTCACAGACCCAGGGCAACAGACCCTGGTTGACCCTTTCACACCAACACCCAACCTAGTTTATTCCCGGGTCGATAGCTTGGTGTGAAAGAGGTATAAGAAGACACAAAAATGTGATCTGACCATGCACAAGGCATCCATTACATTA
>WWET01000017.1:1347750-1363866 GCA_011038615.1 Limnodynastes dumerilii
ATATATATATAACAATGGGCCGTTACTTATGGGCCACTGCCGTGGGCTTGCCCCCCAGGCCAAAATTTGCCCCTTTATTTGCTGGTTGTGAAACTTCCTCTCCTCTAGCCTTAATGGGTGAACCTGTATCCTGTGCACCCTCGGTGTAAAACGTTCCAATGAAAGCTCTTGGAATTGACCCTTAATGTATTTGTATATATTAATCATACATCTCCTCTTAGATGTTTTGTTTTTTAAGTATACATGTCTGAATTAGCTAGTCTTTCCTAATAGCTCAATGACTCCATAACCTTTAATCAATTTTGTGCTCCTCTGAATCCTTTCTTGTTCCAAAATGAGTGGTGGTAGAGGCTTACCAATGATTTATATAGTGGCAAAATTACACTGTCTACCTCTTTACGCATGCTAATATTTTATTGGCCCTTACAGTTGCTGCTTGACAATGAGCCCTATTGCTAAGTCTATTGTCCACGAGCACTCCCAAATGCTTCTCCATTAAAGATTCCCCTAAATTTACCCCATTAAATTTATAGATTGTGTTCTTGTTTTTGATCCCTAAATACAAAACCTTACATTTATCTATGTTAAATATTTATAGTATTTTTTATAGAATATAAGCCACCTCTATTTACCAAAATAAAAAAAGCTGAAACTAAGTTACAGAGGAAATAAAACCTCTAACTTACTTGCTCTGCCTCTCCATGCTAGCCAACCTGAGACTTTCCCAACGGGAATTAAGGAGAGTCATCTGTTCCTGGATTTCATTCTCTTCATCCTCTGAAAGTTTCCCAAATGCTAACAGTTGACTTCCAGCTTGCAAAACTTCCCCAACATTTCCCTGATGAGATGTTAATTCCATCATAAAGCCCTGAAAATGGAGAAAACTTTTACAGCAGGAGCACAGAATAGTTAACTTTTATACCAGAATAATTATATGCTAGGCAATAAACCTGATTTTCAACCTAATGTTTATATTTTTTTTTTCTTAAAATCAATTAAAAAGAAAATAGTAATACTTTTGTATTGTATGCTTGTAGGAGTTTCCATCTTAACAAATGAAGTTTCTATTTTTACAAAAATGCATAGGATTTATTATTTGTTACAAAATGTGAATGTGAGTGTGTAGTAATTCTACTTGTGCTACAGTTTGAAATAATTAACTATATAAGTGCCTTTGGGTGTAAACCATAGCTATGGTAGAATTTTATTATAATGTTAAGGCTTAGAATTTTGTAAATTACTGTTACCAATGCTGGAACCACACTTATACCAGATCATATGATTTACTTATACCAGATCATATGATTTACTTATACCAGATCATATGATTTACTTATACCAGATCATAAGATTATTCAAGTTCTCTGACAATTTGTAACAAGTGGACAACAATAAATCAGGAATAGTGAATTTTCTAAAATATAGATCTCTGTTATACTCCATAAAACATGAACCTGACAAATGCAATATTAGGTAAAAATTCAAACTTTCAAGTACATAGTGGTAGCAGCAAAATGTAAAATTCTGCAGATACAGGTACAGTATGTAAGAAGATTGGTTTGCTTTACATTGAAGGTGAGAGTGTATATACATTTATTTACATTTACATTCTACTACATAATACTTCTATTTTTGAACATTATTACCAAAGCCTGAATAAGAAGCAGAGTTAGTTTTGTTTCTAGTTTTCTTGTTAAATGAACTTGATTACTCAAATAGATGAATTAAACACTTAGGGATAGATCCTGACTTAATAACGACAGCTAATTTACACATGCGACATGCGTAAATCTGGTTGTTGGAGCGCACTGCGCATGCTCGCGGCAGATGTTATGCATCGTAACTCCTGATCTTACATAACTTGTACATAATTCCGCACTATAGGGAGTGACATCCTAAGCCAAAAATACGCATTGCGGGTGGGGGTAGGCATGTAAGTTGTACAGTATGGGCTGGGTTAGGTACTTACATACGACAAGGTGATGCATATGACCAGAGATACGCAAGGAAAAGTTAAGGTAGGGTTTAGAAAGCATAAATCAAATAAGTTACGTGTGTGCAAGGGGATTGCCTGGGGGAGTGCATTATACTTAGTAGTGCGTAACTCAGGTATGCTTGCTTACTTAAAAGGACCTTAAATCAGGATTTGACCCTTAGGGCTTGATCCTGATTTGCATACGACACCCCACTACCGCAAGTTGCTTGCGGAAGTCGGGTGTTTTTCTGGCACTGCACCTGGAGTGTTAGATATTATGCAACGTATCTCCTATCATATGGAATTTACATCCATTCGAGAGGAGATCCATCTGATTGGACATCCCTCCAGACCTGCACAAGGGGGTCAGGGATAGGCATGCAGATGATAAAGAGTGGGTAGCGGTATGCAGACCCATGCAGGGATTGTAAGGTACTCTGAAGATGTCTGAGCTCAGCAAGGAATCGAAGCAGCGCCTGCAAAAGGTGTTCAAATGCGGGCAGTTCACAGTCCACTGGGGATTCTTCTCCCTCATCTTGTATTTAGGATTTAAAAGGAGAGCTGACCCAGACATGCCAGAGCCTACCATACTAAATTTGTTATGGGGCTGAAGAAGTCAGTGTTGCAAACAATGTGAGATGTGACCACCACCTGGAGAATAGAGGAAAGACCTGGTCCTGTGACTTAAGCTGGCCATACACTAGAGCGATTATCGTCCCGATCTTCGAATTATCGTGGATTGGTCGAATTATCGCTGTAGTGTATGGTGCCGATTATTGACAGAAACGGACGATAATCAAAAAATAATGGCTGCCATCCGATAATCCGATCGGGTGGTTTACAATAAAAATTATTGTTTATCGCTAGCGATATCGGACAGGCTGTGGGCATTGTAGTTAATCGTGCTGCAGAACCCCACACACTGACAGGCTGCAGCCCAATGCCCTCTCCCCCTGTCTGGCTATACAGCGCTGTATAGCCAGACACAGGGAGAGAGGGCATAGCGCTGCAGAAGCTGACAGGCTGCAAGCGCTGTGTGTCCTCTCTCTCTCTGTCTGGCTATACAGCGCTGTATAGCCAGACACAGGGAGAGAGAACAGAGCGCTTGCAGCCTGTCACAGTTAAAGCTGGATCTCCTGTCAAGATTGAGAGACCCAGCCAATCAGGAGAGACTGCATCCAGCCAATAGACTGGCTGCAGGCTCTCCAGCACAGATTATCGCTCCCAGCCTGTGGCAGTGTATGGTGCTGATATCGGGACCTTTCCCCAGGGGGAAATCGTCCCGTTTATCCGTAGCCACATGCTGGGAGCAATAATCACTCTAGTGTATGGCCAGCTTTAGACTTGTTTACATTCCTGACCTCAGGTGACAAACTCTGCTTGCGTTCATTGTCAGCACTTTATATTCAGACTTTGTTCTCTTATAATTTTTAACCAGTGTTTTATTTTATCCAGTACTATTTGTTTGAATAAATTATTTGTCTATTCACTCTCCCTCCCTATGTCTCCACTTATGTTTATCTGAATCTGGAGCATCGTAGATTTGACCGCTGCTCAACACAGCCTGGTCTGTACACCTGCCGATAGGTTTATTTATTTATTAGTGACTGTTTAGCATTTTGCACAGCGCCAATCAGGAGTATATATATGCTTCTTTCAATGTAAGGTACACTGTACGTTAGAGGAGAGTGACAGGGGAGTTCACTTACAGACCTCCGTCATACAGAACAGGCATTGAGGTCTATAGTATATCAGGTTCTTAATATATAACTTTTGTTTTAACATTTGTTTGAATCTCATCCCTTTTATTTAAAAAATGGTTTAATCAAGTTGGATGACATTCTCTGCATGTGGTTAACTTACCTCATGAGTATGAAATTGTTCTTTTACTTCTTCAACATTATTAGAGATTGCTCCCTGACATTGTAAAGCATCTTCTGTTGAAAGAAGCCAAGTAAGAACTCCCTCCAATGAAGATTGATAATGTTCTAGATCTGCTCTTGGCTCCATCACAATTTTGCTAAATGGTCTATCATCCATTCTCTCAATTGGCTGCAGAGAAAATAATGAAAAAAAAATCAGTTACTGAGTTTTCCATCTTTATGATTGAGATATTGTATTTACAAAATTTTCATGTAAGCTCTATGTTATAAACATTATATTTTTTCCACCACTAATAAAAAAAATAGCTTATAACTCTGTGCATATCTTCACTGACAAAGAGAGCATTTTAATAATGAATGGTTTTGCTGTACTTTCCAATGTATTCAGCTTTGGTAAATTAGAAAAGGTGTTTTCTGTGTGTGCTACATTATCTTTTTCAAGATGGATATATGGGAATGTGATGGTTGTAATGGATTTGAATTTAGAACTTGGAAGAAAGGCAAAATGGTCTATTGTCCTTGATAAACATGGATATGTTCAAATATTATATTTATTTGATATTATTTCAAAGGCCCTAATAGGAGATAAACGTGATTTAGTACTACATTTTGCTTGTTTAGTTGTTTAGGTGTAAAGAGAGACAGACTGAGCCAGTAAAAAAACATAGCTTTTTTCCATAAGCCACTGGTACAAAAACGTAATATATTGGGTCCCGCATTGTAGCATTATTCTGGCACTCCAAAGTGAGTAGATTCTATTAGATTATATTACATATCTAAAAAAAAAAAATATATAGCCCATAGCTTTGGAAATCCTCTTCAAAGCTGTACACACATGTTAGTGTCTAAACATGGATCTTAGGTACCTTTGCCAATGAGGAATGGACAGAAAAGATTAATACACACCTTGTGCAATATCAACCATTCATTTTTTTGTAATGGTGAAATGCAGCGACAGTAGTTTATATATCTAGTCATGTTCTTGCTTGCAATCCATGAATATAAGTGATATCTATCTATCTATCTATCTATCTATCTATCTATCTATCTATCTATCTATCTATCTATATATATATATAATAAATGTTAAATTTTACAATGAGTGTCCTCTTTGTCTATTGTAGGTGCACCCCTGAATTTATAATAGTCAAGGTGCTGGCTCTATACACACAAATAGACATTCAATATACTGTATATTCACATATATATAATGCAGTAAGTTTATTACTTTGACTCCAAATTTCCAGAGAAGTGGAAGAAATTATATATAGATATGGGGAAAACGCAAACAAAAGGGAAGGGAAAGACTGCACATGTGGGAGGAAAAACTAATCATATGATGGTCAGGAGCCAATAAAAAACAATTCCTGGTCTTGTCAGGCTCACAGAAAAACTAAAACCAGCTGGTAAGATGGCTATCAGGGAAAGTTGGGAATTGCATTTTAAACAGTAGCCAGACAAACTCAGAAGCGGGTGTGTCTGGGTTCTGATGGAAACATGGCTCTGACAGGGACAAAGGACAGGACTAAATATGGCCATGGCCAGAAAACATAGGTACATACACTACATGTGAAGGTGGTTCTGACAGACCTGCATTTCATCAGTGACAAGGGGCCTGATCCAGACCTATGCCCGCCGTCGCTAGGACGGTGGGAGTAAGCGTAAGATCGGCTGAAAAGCCGATCTGCGCATGCGCCGGGCAGAAGTTGCCCAGCGTCACTACGGCAATGCCCGATCGTGGATTGGGCGTCCGTAGCAGCGCCTTAGGGACGCTGGAGGGGACGTCCCCCAGCGTCCCTACGTTCAGGTTAGTTTAGGTGGGCGGGGGGAGATAGTTTAATGAAGGTGGGAGGGCGGGCTAGGCGGCCATACGCTCCTGTGCAAGCGTATAGCCCCTTCCTTACGCCGGCTGAAGTTAGGGTAGCCTTCAGTCGGCGTAAGGAAGGGGCCATACGCCCGCACAGGGGTAGTGTCAGGGAAAGTAAACGCCGATACGCTGTGCTTTAGGAAGCACAGCGCATCGGCGTAGGTCTGGATCAGGCCCAAGGACACAAGCCAGAGTAAGTGTTTGCATGACTTGCTCACACCCACAACACACTTCACAGAATATTTGTTACTAAGGGCAGATGTATAATATATAACATGGCAGTCTCCACTGCCATGATTCAGATCCAAATGCAACTAACTGTTGTGATTGCCTGCATTAAGAGGGGCCTAACAGCGAAGGGTATGGGTGGCCTAACGCCAATGTACAGTAAAGTGCATGTTTTTACAAGTCAGTGTAATTTAGACCTGTATGTTTGTGTAAGTATATAGAGCTTACAAACATGTCTAAGCGCAAGAGGCTGCTTATTGCCACACCTTTCTGTCAGTGGGTGGGGAAGGGGGGTTTATTTGTACAGTAAAGGCTGGGTTTAACCCTTATGTACAATCCTGATTTCTGCACTGTCCCATATTTGCGTGGAGATGGCACAGAAATCTTAAGGCAGGATCCTGCACTCTTAACTCTGTATGAGCAAGTGAAATGATCTCCCCTCACCCATATGGATGGTAATATGCAGTGGAGATCTCTTTCCGGTCCAATGTCTATAACTATTGCAACCCAGTGCATTATCAGCATTACCATACATTTAATGCTATGTTTGAAAGGTTAAATTTTACCGCAATAGTCCAATATAGTATGTGGAGTGTCAGCCACACTATGCCACTGGGTGTATATTCAAGTCTGGATCAGGCATTTAATGTGTGAATGGGTCTAATACCCACTCATAAACATGGCCAGCCAATACCTGAGAAGGTGGATCCTCACAGCATATTCTGTGTGAATGCATATGTTAACAAGAACTTTATATCTAATGTAGGATAGGTATGCAGATAATTAAGTGGTGAAATTAAACTAAACTAGTTATTATGCCAGCTTAGCAATTAAAAACTCCACTGTTCACAGAGCATAAATCCACATTTTGGTTTTAAATGATTATTTTAGTAAAGACAAGCACATTCTAATTAAGAACCCTAGGTCTATTTCCAGTGTAAAGACCTCGGTTATGCTTTGCTTGACTTTTAATTAAGCCACATATCAGCTATCAAAGCCTAATTCCCATTACAGAAGTCACGCTTCTCAGGGCAAAGCTAAGAGTTTATAAAATAAATCAGACACACTTCAGAGAGCATTTATAATTGTTGTGGCAGGAGGTAAAGAGATTTTACATTTTGCTATGTTTTTCTTGTGTATCTGCAGAATCAGCCTCTTCTTAACAACAATGAGAGTCATAATTATGTTAAGGAGGTGGGATAACATGTTTAAAATTGCTACTGCTTAGCAACAACATTTGAAGTGTTTGTATTTCTTTACCAATCTATTTTTCATGTTAGCTATAGTTCACTGCATAAAACAATCACCTGTAGTATAACCATTACCTTCTTTTATTAAAATATCTAGGGCCATCTACAAGCAGTGTTTCAATGTCATTCTTCTTGCAAGTGGCTCTATCATGTCATATAAATATATTTGACATGTGGCCATTTCTATGAAAACATAGATATGTTTTGGATGGAAAATCAGGGTTAATATATTTTGCATTGAATAATGCTGTAATGATGTGCTTAAGTACTGTATGCATAACGCCTGCCAAAATGACATTTTATTCTCTTGAAAGGAAAAAAATATATAAAATTTATGACAGGGGTGATGATTGGTCATAAACTTTTCTTATTTTACATGACTACAGAGGGTTGTTAGGAAGCACAGAATGACTTGAACAAACTGCTATCTCAGAAGTGGCAGTAATCATTTTTTAAGATTTGAAGTTTTTCATGTTTACTATACTAGAAACAAAAATAAATAAATAAATAAATAAATAAATAACTATTATGAAATCTATACAGTATATAATATATACAGTACATATGATAAAAAAATTAAATAATATAAAGTAGGATGTACCACTTTGTGTTTTTTCACCTTTAAAAATAATATGACACACACCATATAGGCAGGAAGATTACATTCAATGTTGGTATATGCAAATGTGAAGTGAGCACCTAGGGGGTTTCTGAGTGCCTGGAAACTCATCCACATTCAGGGTAGATTAGCAATGTTCCTCTCAGAGAATTCTGTGGTTCTGTTACTTATATTTCATTCTCTCTCCACTAGTGGCCGCCCTAATACTCTGTTTCCCAATTCTCTCTGAGGTTAAGATTCCCTTCCAGACTGCTTCTATCATTGAGTTTCATTTACTAAAATCTAATAACTTTGTTTTTATGAGATAAAGACTGTTTTCGGACGAAAACAGCCTTTATCTCACGAAAACAAAGTTTTTCATATTTACAAAGCTATGATCACCATGGAAACCATGGTGACCGATAACTACAGTACTAATGATCACCAGCCCGCTTTAACGAATGCGGGCTGGCTGAAAGCTGTATAGCTGAAAGCTATATAATGTCATCTCAGGGTGACGTTAGTATAAGTATTCCAGCGATTTCCCCATATACCCCACTATTCCTTCCACTAATAGCTGGTATTAGGGAGAGGAAAGGGGGATATGTATAGGAAGCAGGGCTCAAAGTGAGGGAGTATACGGGGGTATGCCATACCACCACTTCTAAATTTCCACTTCAACCACTGATAGGGAGACCATTGAAATACCCAAAATGTGCCCATGTAAATTTAAAAAATGTAAAAATAAAAATATGCGCTATTTTTTACATTTATTAATTAATTAAGAAAAAAATTATTTTATACATTTAAATATATATGTTGCCCACTGGAATCACCATTGGTGTTCCTTGTTCATGTGAAGGAACACAAATGGGTATTCCTGTGGGCAAAAGGAAAAAAAAAAGGGTTAAACTCACCTGCCCTGCACTATGCGTTTCTTTCTCTCTGAAGTTATGTCTTGATGCATGCACAATGTATTTTCCTTTTGTTTAAGATAGCTACTGCACATGCATCGGGACTTCATCTCTGAGCAAGACCAAACATCTCCGATGAAAGTCCCACAGACCAACATGGGACCTGGAGGGGTACAATTAGTATCGTTAGGCCTGATCCAGAACTACGCCGATGCGCTGTGCTTACTAAAGCACAGTGTATCGGCGTCTACTCTCCCCGACACTCGTCGACACTCGTCGACATCCGTAGCCAACAAATACATGGGAGAATGGCAGTATATCGTCTGAAACGTGGCACTTGATCAGGGGGACGCAAGAGACATACAGACAGTGTCATGTGATTATCATATGAAACATATATAAGTTATTATTAGCGACTGTAAAACCATATGTGTGTCAATGCGTGTGCAGTAACAGGGTGCTAAACATACATTTTATTTATTATATTTATGACACATTTCTAATTCTTTAAAGTTGTGTCCTATCCAATTATTAAACACATATTAAAGAACAAATGCCAACCACATTTACATGTGAACATTTATTCTTGTGATTTGTTTGCTTTGCAGGTTTGTAGATTTCATAAAGAATTATGTACAAACATAAAATGTTATATTAATTCTTATTGTTTATAAATAATATATTGTTTATAAATAATAAATAAGGACCTGATCCAGAATTCTGGATGTTTACCGTACAAATGGAGATCTGGAGTCCACACGGAAGAGAAGAGTGCACTCCTCTGTCACTCCTCTCATGCAGTGTTCTGGATAAATACATGGAAGAGAAGAGTGCACTGCCCTCTCACTCCTCTCATGCGGTGTCCTGGATAAACACATGGATGAGGAGAGTGCACTCCTCTGTCACTCCTCTCATGTGGTGTTCTGGATAAATACATGGAAGAGAAGAGTGCACTGCCCTGTCACTCCTCTCATGCAGTGTTCTGGATAAATACATGGAAGAGAAGAGTGCATTGCCCTGTCACTCCTCTCATGCAGTGTCCTGGATAAACACATGGAAGAGGAGAGTGCACTGCCCTGTCACTCCTCTCATGCGGTGTCCTGGATAAACACATGGAAGAGGAGAGTGCACTGCCCTGTCACTCCTCTCATGTGGTGTTCTGGATAAATACATGGAAGAGGAGAGTGCACTCCTCTGTCACTCCTCTCATGTGGTGTTCTTGATAAATACATGGAAGAGGAGAGTGCATTCCTCTGTCACTCCTCTCATGTGGTGTTCTGGATAAATACATGGATGAGGAGAGTACACTGCCCTGTCACTCCTCTCATGCGGTGTCCTGGATAAACACATGGAAGAGGAGAGTGCACTGCCCTGTCACTCCTCTCATGCGGTGTCCTGGATAAACACATGGAAGAGGAGAGTGCACTCCTCTGTCACTCCTCTCATGTGGTGTTCTGGATAAATCCGGTGTTCCGGACAAATCTGTGTCCAGAACCCTGCTTTAACTTCTCCGCATGAATCTGCATCTATCTGAGCACAGATCCATTCAGAACTGCCGATTGCTGCCCAAAGAGACTAATTAGCATGCCTATTTAGATATTTCCATGTACTTGCTATCAAGAAGTGTGGCATATCTATAGAACTTTAAAATAACTGAATGACAGATAGGCATAAAGTCTGACTGGGGGCCCCTTATGCTAGACACTTCAGGGCTAATGGGACTAGCCATATAGATAGGATTTGGGGGGTGGGTATGGAGGGGAATAAGGTTGGGCCTGGGGGTTTATAAGGCTGTGCAGCAGAAAGTTCTTTCTCTTTTCCCTTCGCTTTCCTCCATCCCTTAATTATTTGTTATTTTCTAACAAGTACAATTTTCTCTGCGGTAGCAGTTGGGGCATTAGCAGTCAGTTTGGCACTAACAGAAGGCGATGAAGTATGACTGGAGTGTGCAATGTGAAAGGGGCTCGTGCTCTTACGGTGACCATTACCTTGGATGGTGCCGAGAACAGGGGATGCTTGTCCTCCTATATGCTCACCTGACTCCCCCACCTGCTATCAGTGCCACCTCACTCTACCCTTAATCTATAGTCAATTAATTCTAATTAATAAACTAATGCCCCCGCTTAAAATCCTATATAATTGTCCATGTATTTATTACTGTGGAGTGAATGGTGTGAGTGCCTTTTCAGTCGTAGGTAGTTTGTACATGCTTCAGTGCATTGCAACCTTATCCAGACAGGGATGTATCTAGGAGATATGGCCACTTCTGTATATGGAGTAAATGCATTTCAAAGACATCAGGTTGTTGCACCACGCATTTTGCATTCATATTGTATTCTGATATGGTGAGCATATTTACGATGTCTATGATTTCCTGCTTTACAGTACACACTTCTTAGAAATCAGAACAAATTTGTTGGTGGCAGACATGTGGAAAATATGATTAATGGTAGACATGTATTTACATTATGCAAAGAGCACAATTTGATATTAGAAAAACTTTTTTTTGCCTTTAAATTGCTGGATCTTCAGTCAAAGTATTTGAAGAAAAAAATATATCATTATCACTAGGAATTATAACACTGTGACCATAAAAACATTGATCAGTAGTGAGAATGATCTTTGGGGGTCAGGTGAATTTTTTTGTCAAAGTAATTAATAAATAATAATGTAGATGTAACTCTTTTTTAAGAACAGAAACATATAAAGAAAAATCTTTATAGAAGCAATTTCTTTGGAGTTAAATAAATGGTGTCTTGTTCTGCTGTGTTTTTAGCATTTGAGAGTTTTAATGTGTCTGACAAGCTGCTGTGCAGTACTGAGCATATTGTTGATAAAATCCAAATTTTGTTTTCAGTAACAGCAACAGATTTGACTAAACTGAACAGAAACCTCATGCCGAGAAAATGTCTTTGTAAACACTTTTCTCTTACTTGAGGAAGAAAAAGCAAAACTTTATTGAAATTGCTTTTCTTGTTTGTTTATTGATAACCTAAGAACATTTCCCTGCTTTTTGTTGAAGTATTTTATAGTAAATTGGGTGCAAAGTAATTTGAATGATTTATACTAATTTACTAGACCATTGCAATAAAACTCCGTAATACTTTTTCCCTCACAATTTCCAGAAAGCTGATGTGTTTCCTACTATATTAAATAGTAATCCATTTCTGTTTACATTTACAAGAAAAACATGTCATATACGTTTATCTTTAATACATTCTTGTTTGAATGTGTTAAAATATGTAATATTATGCATATAAAATATTAGTGACATAGTAATAAGCATTTGTTTTTCACTGTATAGGAAATGTTTTTAGATTTCTGTGCTGTCAGTATTTTAGAGTCTTTGAGGTGTACTCAATTCGGTGATGAACACATAAAACTTAAGGGGCCAGATTTACTAAACTGCGGGTTTGGAAAAGTGGAGATGTTGCTCAGAGCAATCAATCAGATTCTAGCTGACATTTTCTAGTATGTTATAGGAAGGTGAGAGCTAGAATTTGCTTTGTTGCTTCGGGCAACATCTCCTTGTTTGGAAAAGTGGAGATGTTTCCCATAGCAACAAATCAGATTTTAGCTGACGTTCTCTAATATGTAAAATGAAAGTGAGAGCTAGAATCTGATATATTGCTGTAGGTAACATCTCTACTTTTCCAAACCCGCAGTTTAGTAAATCTGGCCTTAAGTGTCTGTTTGAGACATTTTAAGTTTGAGGGTATTGTTTTCTTTGTGTTTTTGAGCACTGCCTGAAAAAGATTAACACCCTTTATAGTACTATAGTTTACTTCCCAAAGTCTAAATTATACCATTAAGTTAATGGGCTTCTGAACTTTTTTGGCTATTTATATCTACTGTTTCAACAAACTTGAGCATAAGGTTAGTGAGCTAATCTGAAAACATGCCCAGATACGACCACATTTTGCAACATAGTAAAATCTATAATAGCTAAAGATTAGTTTAAAGTAGGTGTTAATGTTGTGAACTTTGTACATGTTTTTCTTTTTGCAGCTGTTTATCTTTATAGTGTGATTTTTTTATATAGCCATGTTGGTTTAGATATCTCCAATGAAACATCCTCCCCAAACAAGACTATACGGGAAAATATAGCTTCAGATTTAATCTGTTATATGTTATTTTTATCAGAAAATGGATTACTTGAGATAGCCCTGGAGGGTTGTAAAATAGTGTAGGCTTAGATGGAATGATTATGCTACAACAGTAATAAATGTAGTAGCAATTGGCAGGCCTGAAAATTTTGCTAACTTTTGTTGTCACATAAAACTAGATATTAAAAGATTGAAAAAAAAAATAAAGAGTACTATGCACTAAATGAATTTATGTTAGTGAGAGCAGGTGTGATGAGAAGAAAAGTATGGAGATGCATATGGAGATAACATTCAGTCATAAAAAATACAGTTTATCACATTAAATTAAAAGTCATAAATGTCTGTCTAAACACATAGTCGTCAACTAGATGTATCTAGCTAAAAAAATAGTCATTTTATTTTCATCACTGAATTTGTAACGTAATGAATGATGTATAAAGGATTTAGGTCCGGATTCACAGTTATATAGTTTTTTTTACGTACGTTGTTTTAAGAATTGAGCTAGTAGCTTATTTACATACCAGTTCTGTACGTAGATTGCGTAAGTGCGGTCTTTAGTAGCTCAATTCTTGAAACAACGTACGTAAGACGAAACTGTGAATTCGAACCTTAAAGTCTTACATTCAGGGCCTGATTCAGAGATACGATTTTATCGCTATTTAGGTGCATATATTTAGGATCTTAAGAAATTTGCATAATTGCGCATGCGCAGTAATAGTGCAACGCCATCTACGTCGAGGTTAGGATCCTAAATTCGTTAAGCGCGGACCTGTGAATCTATCGCAAGCACTTAAGATCGAAGTGCTGCGTAAATATAGGACCCAAAGGATTTGCATAAATATGGGCGGGGAAGGCATTGAGATGAGGGAAAGTGGGCGCGAGCAGACACTTAGGATCTTAAATAAACGCAACTAATTCACTTAAGATCTCAAATGACAGCGCAGAGTTAGGGTTAGACAATGGTGGTCTAACTTTAAGATCCGCTGCTGTTTGCAAGGGGAGTGACTGTTTATTCAGTGGGTTGTAACCTGCTCCGACCTGACACTTAGATGCGTATATTTGAGATCCCATCGGCAGCGGATCTCTGAATCAGGTCCTCAATTTGTTATTTATTATGAACCCTGCAAACTAATTTGCCCACAATCCAGTTTACTTTCTGGGTCTATTAGTAAATATATTTACCTACACATGAACAGAATAGAATAGTGACACTCTTAAAGACAGTGGGTCTACTTCAGATGGCCGACAGTGTCACGTATCACTGAACTTCTGCGCAGGGCATGCTGAGAACAGAGGTGTACATAAGTGTAGTGATTTAGACTTGCAAACCACTGCTGCGAAGAATGTTCAGAAGAACATTACAGATGTGGGATGGGATGGACAAATTCAGGCCAATTACAGTAAGGGAATGTTCCTGCAAAAGGACCCAATCCAGAAAGAACCAGTCACCTTTGCGTAACTGTGCTAACAGGATAACTTTTACAACAGCTATAGGGCATTTCTAGGTCTAAGTCTAGGAAGTTGCTGACAGTTGACATTCCACAGCTATAAGAGTCCATTGCTGTAGCATTTAACTTTACAAACAGTTCACCAAAGGTATGAAAAAAAGTTGAAAGTCTAGGTAAATTGGGATTATGTCATTTCTTATTTTAAGCAGTTAGTTTTAGTCCTGATCACAATTTATATTTATCATGTGTGCAGGGTCATCGAAACAGATAAATTTACTAAATTAATTAGATCCTATTTAAAATAGAAATGATGGGAATGATCCACAGTTAGGAGCAACAACAAAAAGGAGCAAATCTGTACCTGAACGAAACAAAGTGCAATGTGAGGAGTGAAAATACTTTTTTATGCACACAAGTAAAATATCTTGGTTTTGCTTATAGAACAAATCCTAAACTACAATATTTTGAAACTGAGTTGAGCTCAGAAAATTCATAGCACTGGAACAGACCAGGTGACTGAAAAGAACGGGCTACCATCGATAGGGAGCGCAAGTTATTTTGTTGTGCTACAGTATCATAAGTGTTTTCTAGTTAAATACTAGTAAATAACCAAGACCTAGTTAAAAAAAACTGGAATAATAAAAAGGAAAATATACAGTGGAGAGTGTAAAAGATACAGATATTTAACATAGCTATAAGTTATAGATTATTGATAACTATAACAATACATATCAGCAAGGTCACACCAGTTATATTAAGCTGTTAGTAAACTAATTAGTTGGCTGTTATTAAACTGTTAGTACACATACACAGAAATAGAAAAACAATACTAGCTGAAACCTAAGCCGTGTAAATTTAATATACTCCCTCTTCTAGCTGATATACAGTATACTACAGTATGTCCTTAATGAATACTTGCATAGAACATTAATACATTAACTGTATAATAATGCATGTGATGGCAAAACTATAAAAAATAACAACACAATGCTTGAGAGTTGACGATATACCCATGCTTTGGACAGGCCGAGAAGATGATTTCATCAATATGATGACAGTTGCTAATTCCATGGACCCCACAATCAAAATCACTTACGAACTGGACAGGAACCAGATACATTTTCTGGATGTGTGCATTAATATATCACACACGTTTTTGCAAACCAACAGACAGGAATACTACTCTACACGCCACCAGTCACCACCCTCCAGCGCTAAAGAGGGGATTGCCTTATGGCCAATTGATCAGGGTAAAAAGAATTAACAGCAATGCAGTGACGGCAGCCCAGCAGATGGATGAGATGATGTCTAAGTTTGCGGACCGTGGGTACCATTGGAAAGATTTGGCCCGGGCATGAGAGAAAGTTGATGCCATCCCCCATAGTGAAATGCTGAAACTTAAGCCGTCAGCGTCCATGAAAAACAGAATCCCATTTTCACCAGATTCAACCACTTGAGGTTATTTTCATAAGAGGGCAGCAAGATTACTCTCATGTGATTAATTTCAGTAGCAGATTCATTGTTTACATAATTCGCTGCCCGTACAACCTGCTCTATGTTGGCAAAACTATTAGGAAAGTGAAAGAAAGACTCACTTTACATCGCTCAGACATCAAGGCATTCAGGAAAAGATAATGATCAACCAGTGGCCCGTCATTTGAAATCTATGGGCCACTCTATGTGTGATATTCATTGGATGGGGATTGATCACATCCCCATTCCCCCAAGAGGTGGCGATAGAGAGAACTACCTACTGCGATGTGAGAGCAGCTGGATTTTTAAAAAGAAAACAGTGGCTCCTGATGGTCTTAATGAAATATATCTATCTATCTAGCTATCTATATTGC
>WWET01000017.1:1372218-1421605 GCA_011038615.1 Limnodynastes dumerilii
TATATAATAATCACTTATATATAATTATTTATAATGTATAATGTATATATAGTGTAGTGTTATATTCTGTGACAGTGATGGATATTGCTAAGAATCCTAAACAAAATAAAAGCATACTTGCTGAGAGAAATGCCGCTGATCAAAATGTCTGATTTGCTCTTCTGGAGTGACTATTTGGCGAGGCAACGTGTCCAGTTCCCGAATAGATTCAATGGATACTTTTTGTGGTAGGACTTGGAAAAGTGAGGTTACATACATTAAAATGGACTTCTTGTCAGGATGAGCTGTTGCAATATCTGAAAGAAAAAAACCAAACAAATCTAAACTAAACATGTGTGTATATCATTCACTTTAAATTATGCACATTAAACGTACCTAAAATCAGCTTCCAACCATGCAAGCAGACTAATGAGCAGACGCTCGGCCTTTCCAGCACCCTCTTGGGACTAATTAGAGCTCTATAATCATCTGTAAACTTTTTGTAGATGTAGCATACCAATGAGTAAAGTCTTACTTTAAAAATGGCAATGATTTGTCTTTTAAACACATTTCAAACCATTACAATCTTTATTGTAGTATAAAAAGACATAACTTCAGATTTATTACACCTCTGGATACACAATGAACAAAACTGTATGTCAGCTTTTATGTTGTGTTTGGCTTTGCATATTTGATTGGCTATATTACCAGTAATATATCAAGTATGCAAATGTTATTTAAAACCCTGTTTGGAGTAAACGGACACAATAACCTTTTTTTCAAATTGTATGCAAATTGAGACTGACATACTAGCAAGCAAATGTACTGTGTAATACAAAGTAATGACAAGTTTACACTACACTGTTGTTTAAAAATCAATCACTAGCACGGTACAGAGATCCCACACAACTAATGGGAGATTTAGATGTGACCCAGACGCAAACACAACCACAGCTCTGGATCAGTATGGCAGGTGGCGTTCAGGCAAATTCCCTGATAACACACATAATGGAAGTTGCTCAGATCAATTTATAGGTAAATACAAACAGGTGCATGAAAGGCCAGGGTAATCTGCTAGCTACAGAAACACAGGAAAGGAAATGCCCCAGCAACACTGCCATTAACCAGTAACAGACTATACCATTCTATCTGTAAAATAAAACACAGAAACGTCCGTCCCAGATAAGTTACTCCAAAGGCAGGTGTGGGGTAGTTTACTGTTATGTATCATGGTTAAGCTTATATGCTTATATACCCATGCTTGTCATGAATAACATTATCAAATAAAAAAAAAATAATTGTTTATTTTTACTTAAAAAACAAAACAAAAAACCAGACAGCCCAATGATAAATGAGTGGCTTGGGTCGCCACTGAGAACAGACCTTTTCAAAAGGGATGTTTTCTCCCAGCCAGTTAAAATGATTTCTTCTGCCTCTCCCGGGCTAAGCAATCGGCCCACCGAAGAAGGAAGATGCAGCACAGGAAAGTACATTTTAATGTAGCCCAATCTTATTCTAACCCTCCCCTTCCATTACACTAACCCTCCCTTCCCTGCAGCCTAACCGTAAGACTCCCTTCTCCACAGCCTGACCCTAAGACTCCCTTCCTCATAGCCTAAACCTAAGATTCCCCTCCATGCAGCCTAACCCTAAGACTCCCTGTAGACTCCCTTAAAATACTCACCTGTCCACTGCTGCGGCGGTTTAAGAATGAATGAATTTGTAACATGTCGATAGGCATACTTTCCTATTCATTAATAAAATGTCCGGCTTAAGTGTGTGTTCTTGCTTATCAAATACACCGGTCTTGTGTATCTCCAAACATTGATGTAAATATTCATGGTGCTGTCCCATAATAAAATGTCACATATTTTACCAGAGTAGCATTAATTATGACTTCACGAGAGTTCATTGTTTAATAATATTACACTACTGTATTATTCTTACAAACAACAAGGGGATATGGATAAATGTATACATATAAATATGACTTTTGCTGTCTCATCTGTATATCCTTGCTAGTACTTATCATGCATTGATGTTCCAATAAAACCAAAAACAGTCCCTTCCACTGTCTGCCTAGTACATGTGCTGTTCTAGGTGATCTGTGAGATATTATGACGTTTTCAGCACAGTCAGTATTTGCAGCTTCTCTGTATTACAGCACAGAGTTGTTTTCATACTTTTAAGTAAGAAATCATCTTCAATCAATCATCAATGTTTATAATGGTAAGTAATGGAGGCGATACCGCAGATTTGTTCTTCTTAACTGCCATTTCATAAATCATAAACATTTCCCAATGTTAATCTAAGGGGATAGAGAGAAAATGCTATCAGTACAATCCAAAAGACAGCCTAGGGCGCAATACTTAAGGGGGCACCAGTTAGTTAATGTTTAATGTTAAATTGTTTTAAAATCCAGGGGTACCATTTTTTTCTTTTGGCCTTGAGCACTAACATTTCTAGCTACTACTATGACTTAACCTCCAATGTTCTTCACACTAAAGCTGTGACTATCCTCTTAATCCTGCAGCCAATGACAGGAGCATGGACAATTATGTTTAGGCTGAAGATACATTGGACCTGATTCAGAAAATGAAAATAAGAGAGGAAAGTTACTCCTGGGCTAAACCATTTTGTTTGCAGGGAAGCACACAGTGTTAGAGTTGAGAGGTGATGTTTCCTATTCCAAGTCTAAATAACAGTGTGATAGTAAAGCTGGTCAGTATCTGTGTGCAGTAAGCAACTCAAAGATATATCCCTGCATGCAAAGAATACAATTAACTTGACTCCCCCTGCAATTAACATGGTGTAGCCCAGGAGTAACTTTCCTCTCTTATTTTCTCTGAATCAGGTCCATTATCACTAAACACCATTCATTTCTATTTTTAAAATATAGTTTTGCAAATGTGAAATTTACCACCAATAGTGTGCTGCTTTTAAATTCCTTGGCCAGTCCCCAAAAAGATATGTGGTCACAAGGCAGGATTGGTGCTACCACATTACCAAAAAGAACAATGTAAATTAACCCCCTAGTGAGTAAAATAAAACAGCACAGAAATGTTGGTAGATCAGTTATGATATAGATGAGATAGGCTACATGGGGAATGGATATTTTTTATGGGCTAAGGTGGGAGGGTCAACACAATAGATATAAACTATGGAAATCTGTTGTAATATATAATAGTATAAAAAATAGACTTTTAGCAGCAGCTCCTTAATAAAGAACCTTAGGAAATTTTTCCTATCCTTTATATTAGTATGTTATTAGTGTTGATACTTCATTAGCATATAGTTATTTGGGATTTAAAGTAGATTAATCCCCAAATGTCTTCTTAGACTATGTGCTAAATCTGAGATGAAATAAAGATTAATACTTGGAGGAATGAGGGGATCCAACATAGTTGTTTAAATATTTACACCCACCTTCAAAATTAGATGTTTGCAAATATTTCTAAATTAGACTATTAAACCGTAAAAGCTCAGTTATTCCGGCTGGTTAAACAGTTAAGCAAAAGTAACAAAATTAAACTGTAGTTTTTTAGTAAATCTTGTCATATTACAATAAACACTAATTAAAAAAAGGATTAAGCTACTGCAAAATGTAGAAATTTCAACCCACTAATTAAACAAATGAAAATGAAGTGCTTGCATGTTATCATTTTGATCTTTCTAGCTTACCCCTAAAACATGTGCACTACTGACTATACTACTTAACATACCGGACCGGATTCTCAACCCCGTAACTTTTAACTTATGTGTCTATTTTTCCGTTTATAGCTACTATGCATGCATAGTAACTAATTTACGCTATCTACATAGCGCTTTGTTACGTATATTGCGTACATGCAGTCTTTATACACCGCATGTATGCAATCTATGTAACGAAACGTTACATAGATAGCGTAAAATAGTTGCTACGCATGCGTAGTAGCTATAAACTGAAAAATAGGCACGTAAGTTAGAAATTACGGGGTTGTGAATCCAGTCCACCAATACTAAATATGCTAATATTGAGAAAATGAATCTGATGTAGAATTGTGAATACTTTTTGGTATTCAATGATGTGCTAAGCTTACATTTTTATAGTCACCCAGCATCCACTATGTGTGCGTCCATACCGGCATCAGGGTCGGACAGAAACAAATTGATACGCTTGCAAGTGTCACACTTGGGTATCTGTAAACTCAACATTGCACAAAACTTGCTTGTGTATGTCCCAGTTCACCTAGTAATGTTCCAAACCTCCCTTTTTTTAGTTTGCAAAATGTATGGCAAGACAACAGCAACATGGTGTTATGAGCACAAGCTCTACAAAGAGTGTGGGTCCCCGTTACCAATGGCCCTATTTCAATAGGACCTTTCACTCCCAACCAGTTCCAAACTAGCTAGGATATCGATTGCTTATGCCTTGATGAGGCATAGCAATCCATCCCCAGAGCACAGAACAAGGTGCTCCAAAAGGTAAGTAAATATTTTATCCCCAACTCATTCCTTAACCATAACCCTAAGACTCCCCCCCACAGCCTAATCCTAAATCTCCCCCCGCAGCCTAACCCTAAGTCTCCCTCCCCCCACAGCCTAACCCTAAGTCTCAATTCCCCCGCAGCCTAACCCTAAGTCCCCGGAGAGGGTTACTCCCCTCTCCGGTGGTCCGGCAGCAGCACTTCTGAAAATGAATGGGTGAGTATGTAAATCACATACTCACCAATTCTCATAAAAAAATTCTAAATCTGCAGTCATTCAAAATAGGGACAGCTGAAAAGCAACTTTTGGCTGTCCCTACTTTGTAATAAAGTAGTTTGCAGCGGGGACTCGCAACGCTCTACAAATTTTCAGCCCGTGTAGTGCAGGGGTTCCTGGGCCACTTAGTGTGAGTACATCATAAACACTGCCATTTAGGGAAAGTGGGTACTCTGTTCTTATGTGAGGATAGGTGAGGGGCTATGCTCTCCCACATTTGGGGATGTTGTTGGAGTTGTCTGGCCTGTACTTTTTATTAAAAATAATTGTTTATTATTGTTCATTATGGTTAATAAAACTGTGCCCTCATATTGTCCAAGTCATTATTTCAGGTAATAGCCTCTGGTTTGGCAATCAAGGGATAGATGTTGTAGTGCAATAGGGGTTTAGTGGTCAGAAAGCGTCCATGACTACACTTGCATGTGCTCAGCTTATGGGCCAAATCCACACTTCCCAATCTTGCTTAACTTCCATGTATTTCAGTTGGATTGATTTGATTGAATCCATGCAAAGCATTCAAGATGTTGTCTTTACTTGTGGGAATTTGCCTATGATTGCAATGGAAAACTTAAGGTTCTTGGCTGTCAGAGGTCTGTCCATGCATATTAGAGTGGTTATAATCCAAAGTCTTGAATGTCTGAATATTGTGACCCAGTGCTTTCAGATTAATTACAATCTTTTGTTTGCATTAAAATTGAAAGCCTGGGTCCAGCCCATATCAATAACACCAGAACAACCTGATAAGAGCATAAATGAAATTGCTAATACCTATACTAGTAAGAGTGGGACCTCATAATAATACCATCTATAGAATGTTAGTAGCTATACTGGTAAGAAAAGGATATAATAAAATAAGCACATAAACCATTGTCAGTAGCAGCACCTCTAAATGCAGATAAAATAAAATAGGTTAGGTGAGATAATGAAAAGTCAAAATTCCTTCCGAAAAGGCTCTTTTAGTCTATTTATAGTCATGTCACAGCTTTTATTTCCAACTCTAACTAATGCCACTTATTTTAATAATATAGGCCCTGATTCACACTTAAGAATCTTCTTAAAATAAGAACTTAAAGTCACACCTGGGCTAAACCATGTTGATTGCAGGGGAGTCATATTTCATCTGTTGCAAACAGTACTAGTGTTGAGAGGTGATCTTTCCCAGCCCAAGTCTAAATAACAGTGTAATAGTAAAGCTGGTCAGTATCTGTGTGCAGTAAGCAATTCAAAGATATATCCCTGCATGCAAAGAATACAATTAACTTGACTCCCCCTGAAATCAACATGGTTTAGCCCAGGCCATGTTGATTGCAGGGGAGTCATATTTCATTTCATCTGAACAGTACTAGTGTTGAGAGGTTATATTTCCCAGCCCAAGTCTAAATAACAGTGTAATAGTAAATCTGGTCAGTATGTATGTGCAGTAAGCAATTCAAAGATATATCCCTGCATGCAAAGAATACAATTAAATTAATCCCCCCTGCAATCAACATGGTTTTGCCCAGGAGTGACTTTAAGTTCTTATTTTAAGAAGATTCTTAAGTGTGAATCAGGTCCATAATTTGAGCTCAAAAAAGTTTGACAAAATGCCTTTAGAGAGGGGTGCTACAACAAAACACCATGAACTATTTTTAGTTTAAAAAATAAAAAATAAAATCATGAGTAGTACACATGAGACGGATATGAGAAACTGAAAATATGACAATGGACACATGTAGAAAAAGTTCTTATGTGGATGTTTACAGAATATATGGTTTTTGTGAGAAAATAGCATCCCGATGATGGCTATATTCAAAATACACACTACATCAAAAAGCCTGACTACAGATGGGGTATTGTATGATATTGACAACATGATATCTGCCAGTACTAAAGACTGTTAGCAGCAGGGTCTCAAGTCAAGAGCAGAAGCCTGAAGGCATATCTAAAGAATAAGGAGAAAACTCCATGTAAGTCACTGCATAAAAGTCACTTGATCACTAATAAAATATTTAGGCACACCAGACTTCCACAATCTATTCCTTTTCTTTGCTAACTATGGGCCTGATCCAGCGCTACGAAAATTCGCACGACGGGCGAATGCGTATGTTCGACCGAGCGAATAAACATACACGCCCCTAACACTCCCATAGTAAAGTACCTGCTTACGACGCCTATACCCTACACTGGGTACGACCGTCGGCCGTACGAAAACCCTACACTGGGTACGACCGTCGGGCGTACGAAAATTCGCACAAAATACGCTGAGCGTACGGGCTTAGCACGCCCATACTGTACAATTTAAATGGCTATCCCCGCCTCCCTGTAGTAAAACTGGCGCCCAGCCGACCATCGTACTGAACGTACGCCCCGCGAGCGAAAAATACGCTCACAATACGCCCGCTATTCGCTCATGACGCCCAGGCGACCGGAAGCTGTCATACTGGGCATGCGCGTTGCAAATTTTTTACCGAATTTTCGCTTACGCTCGCTTGCGGTCGTTGCTCTGGATCAGGCCCTATAACACAAAAATCTGACCGTATTTTCATGTAGTATGTTTTTTCTCTCTCCAGCCTTTATGTGCATGAGAATAACTCTAATCAGAAGCACTGACTCGAAGTGACAGATTCATAATTCGAGAATAGCAATAAGCAATTAGATGATACAGCTTTGTGAGATTGTCCTTGATTTCAGAAGAAAGAACACAGAGTGCCCTAAGAGGTGACAAGAGGCCCTAAGGTCTGATAAACATTGAAAAGGGAAGCAAGATCAGCACTTAACACAGCAGTAACAAAAAAAGAGCAATGCAATATAATAATGGAACAGAGTATACAGATTTCTAATGCTGGAGATAGACATATACAATTTTGCAGTATATTTATGGATTTACACATTTTTTATATTTACATTATAACTGTCCAAAACTGGGATGTACATCCTTACACAGTTTAGTAATATATAAAAAATAATACTAATACATCACTCCAGTTTATATGTTCATATTTGTGATATATACATAATGGGCAAATTATCGAACAAGTAAAGGAACTAGACTGCGGACCTGATACAGATCTCTGTGTGACTTCTTTGTGCACGGAGATCTGTTTTACGGCACGGAAGAGGGGAGTTCACACCCCTGAAAGGACTTAAGACACGTAAAATCTAGCATGCGAATGCGTCGATATTACGTTATGTCAAGAAGACTTATGCAATAGACTTGAGTAAGTCCCCTTACAGACTTAATTTTGAATCATGGGAAAAGACGTTGGGGTTTCAAGCGCACTAATACCCGTCAAAAGCCGCAATCTAACAATAAGAGGTGTCTCAATAGCACCTCAGAGAAAAGTAAAATAACACAAAGATATATATTGGTAGATATGCGGCGCTGGGTATTTCACAACAGTGGGGGGAGTGTCAGACTCTAAGCAGGTTAGTAAATATATCAACAAGTAGGTGACTATATCAATACTGAGAACCCCTGAAACCTGTAGATCCCAGAAAACCTGGGATATGTAAATGAATAAATAAAGTCTAAATAGGTATCAATGGTGGTGTTGTAGTCGATTCCTCAGAGGACCATATCCATTCCATAAATCACGGACATAGCAATAACAGAAAAACACTTTTATTAAATTACATTCCACATTTTCACATAAAACAACCCAGACTTTGAAAAAAGGGCTGAGTGCAGCCCAAAACGCGTAGTCCCAGGACCGACCAGCTGATCTCTGACGTCATCACCGTGGGCCGAGTGGAGAGAATGCATGCATATGCCAAACACCTGGGTTTACCATCTTGTGGCAATAGCGTCTTCTCTTCTGTTCCACTGCTTCCTGGTATGACGTTTTTGATCCTTGTTTTATGTGAAAATGTGGAATGTAATTTAATAAAAGTGTTTTTCTTTTATTGCTATTAAAGTAAAGACACCCCACAGTGAACCGTCAGAGGACAAGAACAACGACTAAGAAGGAGCAGAACCGGTAGGTAGGCTTTGTTTATAAAAAAACACGTGGGTAGCGCGCGCCTGCTGAGAGATGCGGCGGCGCGCATGCACAGAGGAGGCCTGCAACCCATGTGTAGCGGGGATCCCGGACAGCGCGTCTGAAGGACGGGGACGGAGCTCCAGCTGAAGGTAAGACGCAGACAGACAGGGGGCTGGCGGCACTTAACACTATGTCCGTGATTTATGGAATGGATATGGTCCTCTGAGGAATCGACTACAACACCACCATTGATACCTATTTAGACTTTATTTATTCATTTACATATGCCAGGTTTTCTGGGATCCACAGGCTTCAGGGGTTCTCAGTATCGATATATTCACCTACTTGTTGATATATTTACTTACCTGCTTAGAGTCTGACACTTCCCCCACCGTTGTGAAATACCCAGTGCCGCATATCTACCAATATATATCTTTGTGTTATTTTAATTTTGAATCATGGCCTGTAAGAGAAAGAGCATAATAGGGAAACACAAGTAAATATATATATTGGGAAAACACATTCGGAACTGAGCTGGCGCTTCCTTACCCAAATCTAAATCACTGTTTAAAATGAAAGCAAATGAAAGAAATAAGAAAACCACACCATAGTCTGGACAGATGTAATGGTAAGGAACGATAAACACATAACTTTGGGAAATAGTCAATATAGTCAACAGTGTAATGCAAATAAACGGACAGGTGCATTTTATATTTTGTAATGTATGGAATAAAATGGTATTGTAAAGAATGGATTCATGGCAACAAGGTGTCCACCAATGGCACAGCTTCCATTTGTAGAGGGGGGGGGTTGAAATTTTAGATGAAGCCATTTTGACAAAGTCTATTTTTTTCTTATTCAGTGGTAAATGGTGACCTAAACCTTTTTTCGTTTAGTTGGGTCTAGAAACATCTATATCATGTGCCAAAAGTTATTCAAAATAAGCCTAATACATGCAAAAACCAAGTTTAGATTAGACATTATCATTCAATCACTAGACACATCCCTTAGTCCCTGACTGATACCCCTTTCACATCACCACCCCGGCAATATCCCGGGTTCACAGACCTGGGATATTGTCGGGGCAGCAGAGGATCCCAGGGTCACAGACCCCGTTTCACACTGAAGGGCAGCCCGCCTAAATTTATAAAAGGGATTTTCTGGTATTTTGTATCTGAGGATATATTTTATATTTTAAATGGATCATATTATATAGTTACATAAACAATCCTATCTAGAGCCTATGTTATCATACAAATATCTTCCAGTGTTTGTAGTTATCTATGCGTTAGGTGCTACCCGGGTTGAAAAACCCAGGTAGCACCATTCACACTGCACCCCCTACCCGTGTCGGACCCGGGAATAACCCTTCTTTTGACCCGGGTTGAATTCCTAGGTCTTCTGACACGGGTCCACAGGAAGTGCACCTTTCACATCTCCATGAAATACCCGGGATTTTGCCGAGACCCGGGTTTGTGGCGAAAATCCCGGGTATTTCATGGTGATGTGAAAGGGGTATGAGAAGGCAAAAGGGTCTGTAGAGTATTTTTGTCCATATTTGTTGATATATTTTAATATTCAATAAATATGTTGTACAGTAAACTTTAAAAAGTTTATTTAACTGTTACAGGAAGTTGCCTTTTTGTTACCTGAGCTATTAGTTCATTAAATTATATATACTTCATAAAACTTTACCTCATTCCAAACGCAAGAACAAACAAGGACTTATAGGTGAAGCAGCACGAAAACTAAAATCAATCATGGCTAACCAATTAGCAGCAAAGTATTATAAGCTGTATAGACCATGTTAAATAAGAGATTAAAGTAAAGAGAATAAAAACAAACACAAAGAAAGCGTGACACTTATTTATGTTTTTTTTTAGCCATTATAATATATTAAGTTTTGGTTATGTTAAATAGTTAGAAATGCAACAAACAATCCTAATGAGATTTAGACAATTTTAAAGTCCTTCAAAGTCTTTCTTAAACCCATTGGGCTGGATCCAGACCTAGTTAAGTGCTTGAACTTAGTTACTCCTGGGCTAAAATATGTTGATTTCAGGGGGAGTCAAGTTTATTGTATTCTTTGCATGCAGGGATATATGTTTGAATTGCTTACTGCACACACATACAGACCAGCTTTACTATCACACTGTTATTTAGACTTGGGATAGGAAACATCACCTCTCAACTCCAATACTATTTGCAACAGATGAAATATGACTCCCCTGCAATCATCATGGTTTAGCCCAGGAGCTAAACTTCAACTGAAGACTTATTTTCAATGCTAAAAGAATGCAAATTCTGTTGCTTATTGTGAAATAAATTTTGTCAAAGGCTAAAAGAAGATTTTGAGTTGCACATTAAAATTACCTCTAAGTAGAGAAAGTATGCATTTAGAAGATCAACAACCTCTTTTCCTTGCATGTGATTAAAACGTGATATTGGGAATGTGTTGTGCACTTATTATGCATATAAGCACCTCAAACCTGATTCAGAGTATCACATCCGTGTGAATTTCACACGGATGCCTGCGCTTGCGCTAAATGCGGAAGGAAGTCGGATTGCTGGTGGAGTTTATGGTATCCGCCAGCATCCGATTCCGACTGCAAAAGGGGGTGTGCCAGGATATTTAAATGAGAAAAGCTCAACTTTTCTCATTTAAATACTCCGTACACACCAGTCCGCTGGATGTGTAAAAAGCCCTACGATTCCACCAGCTCAGGGTTGCTGGAATCGTAGGGGCAGCGCACTAGAGCAGAAAAAAAAAACCGATAAAAAAAACAAAACCCTGTTTAGTTAAAAATTAACCCCTTCCCCCGGCTACCCCGCCGCTGCAACCTATGTGTAAAAAATAAATAAAGTCCTGGCCGACAGGGCTGTCAGTAGTAGAACTACAGGCACAAGCATGCCCATGAATGACAAGGCATGCTAGCGCTTGTAGAACTACTATCGGCAGCATGCCCTGTCCCAAATCCCTACACATGCTTATTTAGTTTAAAAAAACATACAGTGCCCGCTCCCTAAAAAAAATGCAAAGCTCCACGTGCCCCAACAAAAAAAAAAAAATACATTCCACAAGTGCCCCTTAACTAAGAAAAAACAATGCCACATATACCCCAATATAAATAAAAATCAATGCCACATATGAGAATAAAATAAATAAATAACCCTCTTGATCAGCGCTGTGATATTGGGATGAAGTATAAAGAATATAATGGGATATGATAAAAAGTACTTAATTAAAATAGAAAGCAAGGTGTGCAAGATATAAAATGATAAGGAACCAGTCCACCGTCTTTCATAGATCTCAGGGGAAATCCCATGTAAAAAAACAGAAAGGGAAAGGTTAAAATACAATTTAATATATCATCATTAAAAGAAACCATAAAAAGCAACAAAGAAAAAGCGTATTTAAAGGTCCGTTAAAAAAAACACAAAGTCCGTAGCCGTCGGTACTAGATGGCATAAGTGGGCTCAAAAAAGAGGCGACCCCCTCGAAACGCGTCACTGTCGGTGATCCAGCGTGTCCAAAGCATCACACACCGTCCCGCCGGCTTCTTTCAGAGGTTCCCCGCTGCAACTTTTCCATCTAGGACGTTCCCGGGCTTCTGCGTCCAGGCAACAGGTCTTTTTGAGCCCACTTATGCCATCTAATACCAACGGGTACGGACTTTGTGTTTGTTTTAATAAATTTTTTCCTTGTTGCTTTTTATGTTTTTTTTAATGATGATATATTAAATTGTATTTTAACCTTTCCCTTTCTCTTTCTGCATAGGATGCATGGGATTTCCCCTGAGATCTATGAAAGACTGTGGACTGGTTCCTTACTGTTTTATATCTTGCACACCTTGTTTCCTATTTTAATTAAGTATTTTTTTTTATTATATGCTAGTTTTATTATATTCTTTATATTTCATCCCAATAGCACAGCGCTGATCAAGAGTGTTATTTATTTATTTTATTCTCATTATTACAGAGAGGGTGTGGGACCCTCTTTTAATCATCTTGGTTGGCTGCAGTGTTTTAGCGCTGCTAACTCCATATCTCCCCCTTTTTTTTCCCAATGCCACATATGCCCAAAGATAAATAAAAACCAATGCCACATATGCCCCAGCATAAATAAAAACCAATGCCACATATGCCCCAACATAAATAAAAACCAATACCACATATGTCCCAACATAAATAAAAAACAAGGGGCACTTGTGGAATGTATTATTTTCTAGTTTTTAACAAGTCGGAAGTGCCTTGCACATCCGCATTCTACTCTGAACAGCACCCTACGTGCTATTCAGAGTGGGCTATAGGATGCACGGAAGTGCATCCTTGAACAGCCCGTAGTAAAATGAGCATGTGCGATTCCACATTGCACATGCTCATAACTCTGAATCCGGTCCCAGGATTTGAAGGAACACACACACGCACGTACACACACGCACGCACGCACGCACACACACACACAAACGATTATCATAAAGAAGACAAAGAAAAGAAACAAAAAAAGGCAGTTCGGGACATCATACTATCATAATATTTCATCCTTCTTATGCGATATACTGGTAAGATATAGTATTGTATGCCGAATATACCTCAAAGATTTCACAACCTATGGGGCATTGGGCTAGGAGTATGCAGTCTGTCCCCAGCATCAGGGGATCCAGTGAATACCAAGCTACTGTTTAGACTCTGCGCCCTGATCAATCACACCAGGGCTTACTATCATGATTCACTTAATCAAGCTCTGCCTCAGCTGCTTAATGCTGTAATCCACAGGTGTGATGCAACTGAATGTGAATTGAATCATCAGACCCCTTCCCACCTTCTGGGAACCTATATTTCCCATTTTTCTATTTGTTTAAATTGCATTGTGACAAGCTTTCCATTGTATGCATGCATCTATGCTATGTGATCTGCGATTCACCCAGAGTAACACTTTCATCAAGGGGACTGGATTGTGCTCACAAATAGGCATGTTTTTAGTATATGTTTCAAAATGAGGTATTATACATCACCATTCAGATACAGTATATAAAGGGTGTAGAGTTCTAAATAAGCAATGCAATGATCACTCTACAAAGTAGTAGATAACCTTAATATGACATCTGTTAGGTTAATCATAGCTAATAGTAATCATGATCAAAAACACACAGTTCAATCTGATTAAACTTTAAACTATAATTCTCTTATTTTAGATTTTTTTTTGATTAATTAAATTGCCGCCCACACATTTGTGATAGGAGATATGAGTTAAAAATGCCTGAAAGACAACAAATACCAATTGTACTCTAATTGTACTGTACAAGCTGAGATGCCAATATAAAACACAAACTATAAAGATAAATGTAATCTGCTGTAGTTTATGGATTCCTCAGTATGTGTTATAGATTTATTTCTATTTTGTTGCTCTTGCTCAGTATTCTAAATAGGACCTGATAAAAGATTTTAACTTCTCTAGGTTAAAGCTACAACATGCTGTTAGTATCTTACTCTGTTTTTTATCTGTATGCTCTAATCCGTTGTCAGTCCCCGCTTAGAAACTCTGCTGTGCGAAATAGGGACATCCGAAAGTTCCCTTATTTGAAAATATGTCTTCCTATATCCCCAGTAATGTAAATTCATATATTCAGTGACACATTAATAATTTCAGACATTCAAGTTCCCTCCAGCAGATGCCCTCAAGGATTTTGTAGTGGCACCATCTCAAACCTTGCATCCTAGGCTGCACCCTTGTCAGCAGTGGTGTAACTACCATGGGTCAGGGCTGCAGTAATTCGGTAAGCAGGGCACCGGATGGAGAGAAACCCTCCCTGATCCCCAGTGGTGAACCTGGATGGTGGTCTCAGGTGAGAGCGCTTTACAATGTTTAACAGTGGCAGCCATCCACTGTTGCTGTGCTTGTCACACTGTATGGCCAATTTCCAGTCTCCCCTTCTCTCCTATCCAATTCCATGTGCTTACAATGTGATGCTAGCATAACCTAAGGTCACATTAGTGTCATTCACAACAGAGAGCACTGCAGAAAAGAGAAGCAATGAGAAAACAGCAAAGGCAAGTAAAGCATCAGAGCTTGATATAGAGATAGGCTGGAGGTTGCAAGCCTGGAAAAATACAAGTCTAGAGACACAGAAGAGGGGGAGATTGGAAGGCTGGAGAGACACTGATGAAATTCGAGCCCTGACTCCTGATCAAGGCTGTTTCTAGGGGCGTGTGAGCCGTGCTATCGCACAGGGCGCACCCATAGAGGACTTAAAGGGGAACGCCCAGAAGGGGAACTCCCCTTTAGATCGTGCAGCCCTCCCCCGGGCACAGTCACAGGTGCCGGCATCTCTATTCATCTCATTATTGAGATGAATGGTATTGGGAATACAGGGCTCCTTCGGGAGCCCTATAGTACTGGGAATACAGGGCTCCTACAAGAGCAGGACATCCCGGCGCTAATGAGAGTTGTACTGTCATTGGGGTATATCATGTTTCCAAACGAGAATTCCCAGCCTTGCAAAGGGTATAAATATACCCCAATGACAGTACAATTGTCATTAGCGCCAGGATGTCCCGTTTGCAGGACATGATTAGCGAGGTGCCCACATTTTTTTGCCAAAGCCCCCCTGGATTAGAAGCTTAGAAGACTGGATCCCCAGCAGAGCAGGTAAGTAGTTTATTTTTTATTTTTACTTTACATAATGGCTGCCACTATACTATATTTTTTTCACTATGGGTGATTTTTTATCCATAGTTATGCTGGTGCTTGTGGTTCTACAAGCATCAGCATGCCCTATCGGGCCAATATTCTTTATTTTTTTATTTATTTATGTTGTAGCGGTGGGCAGGGGGAGGTTTATTTATGTGCAATGTTTTTTTTACACTGTGTACTGTTTTGTTTTTAAATAATTAACTTTTTTTTTTTTTTTCAGCTTCTGCTAGTTGCTCCTTATGCTTACACCATTGATGAGATGGTATAAGTGTAAGGCTGTTGAGCAGCCACCGGACAACTCTGCACACAATATTTAAATGAGAAAAACACCCCTTTCTCATTTAAATATAGTGGAACTGCCAGTTCCACAGGCACAGTGCAGTCGGATGCGCAGACAGACAGATGGGTACACTTGCTCCCATCTTTCTGTGTGCGCTCCCGATCTGAGCATGCGCGGTGCTCATTTTTGCAGCGCTTCCGTCTGAAAAATACACAGGAGTGCTGCTCTGGATCAGCCCCCATGTATTTATAAACAGCTCTCACCACTTCTAGACTGACAGTGCTAAACACTTTCTAACTTGACAGCTGCTGACAACTGTGTATGGCCAGCAGTTGTGTGTTGACGACCGCCAGATGTGCCAGATGGAGAGATGCTGTGTGAGTCTCTCTCCGCTCGCACCTTGTCCTCTTAGTGTGGGGTCTGAGTTGGTCTGCTTTCACCCCTAAGCAGCCTATTGGTTAATCAGACACTGGGCATAAGGAAGAAACACATCTACATAAACACACACACACACGCACACACACAGATATACAGTAAACAGACAAATTGGCTACAGTTGTAGGAAATCATTCTGCAGTAAAGGGGTGTAAAAGCATTATATCTAGTTACCTTCAGGCAAGGGCATTTCAGTTGAAAGAACTGAGTGACAGATGCATCATTTTTAATGCTTGCTTTGACCACTAAACTGCAGGGGAAAAGTCATATGTTGTTTTTGTAAGAATATTAAGTTATAAAATTTGCACTCAATTTTCTGCTTAAACAGGATTGAAAAACAACAACAACTTGAAATTACTTTAAATTCACAGAATGCATGTTTTCAGCTTCTTATTCTAATAAAGAAATATTCTATGGTGAGATTCCATGCCTGTAGATATTTGTAGATATGTATATTTCATGCAATTTTAATTATTTAATTCTAAATTAGAGCTACTTAAAATGGCTTATTTCAATTTCAATTAATTGCTTTGAGGCACCAGCTAGCTAATAAAACTCTTATTTAGGTAATTAAGGGTACTATTAAGCATCTGTTTAGGGCACCTCAGGGTAAACCAATCAGACAGATGAGCTTTATGGAGTTTGAGACTCTTATCATCTTCTCACTATGTCACCATGAATTAACATTTTCTGATTCAACAGTTTTTGGGGAAACAAGACAATACAATACCCTGCATATAAAGTTTGCTGTTTGCTACAAAGTAACCTATGGTTTAATTTTTGGATGTTTTTCCTGCTTCATGCATTTAACAATTTAGAAAATTTAAGGTTGGCCACACACTAGAGTGATTATCGCTCCCAGCGTGTGGCTGCCGATAAATGGGACGATTTTCCCATTGGGGAAAGGTCCCGATATCGGCACCATACACAGCAGAGGCTGGGGGCGATAATCTCTGCTGGCCTATTTGTGGGGTTCTGAAGCGCTCTGCCCTCTCTCCTTGGAAATCTTGAATGATTATCGAAAAAAATGCCCACACACTGCAAGATTTTGCTTACGATAAACGATAATCATTCAAGAATTCCATAAGATGAGATAATTGGGCCTGAACGTTTTTGAAACGTTTTATCGCTAGTTAGAAAAAAAATCTTTACCACACACTAGAGCAATATTTGGCCCAATCCACGATAATTGTGTGTTTGGGCCAATAATCGCTCTAGTGTGTGCCCAGCTTAAGGGGGTAAATGGTTTTATATTTATCCAAAAGCAGTGGAACATAAATATATCGGTATCCTATTGCCAATACTTGCTGCTCAGAACTGCACATTAGCGGGCCAATGCATCGGCCCGCTGTTATCTCTGTGGCTCCTGCCCCCAATGTGATGTCACCGGTGGCGTCACATAGGGAATGGGGTACTGTGAATGTGTCCCGGGCCCCAAAATCTCAGATGGCATCCCTGAATGTCCCTATATCCCTCTTTAAAGACCACATGTATGCAATCTACGTAACAATACGCTACATAGAAAGCGTAAAATAACTACTACGCATGCGTAGTAGCTCGGAAAATTAGGCACGTATGTAAAAAATTACAAGCTGTGAACAAAACTGAGCTAGCTCATATAAATAAGTTATTTATTTGTATTAGTTATTTATTTGTAAAAGATGATCAATGATATCAACAAACACCAGTATGTTGATTTTAATAACCATTCAATTTAGTTAGATATTTTAATACATTAAGTAGGGAATAGGTTAGTAAAAAGTGAACAAACAACATTTTTACCAAATTTGGAATGGGTTACTGTAAATTTACAATACATCTGATGATAATTTATTATTTGACATATTCAAATTATGACTTGTACCTAAAACTAGTATGAATGAATACTAGTTTATTTAATATCTCTTTACAATGGTAAATATGTGTGAGAAAGGAAGGTACTATTTATTACTGGCTGAGTGCATGTTAATATGTAAAATATACACAATAAATACTTAATTACACAAACATTTTGTATTTTAATGCTGTCTATAAATATAGAAAATATATTAGTACACAACTAAGACTATACATCAAAGCATTTAGTATTTATAGTTCACACTGAACAAAGAGAACCTGCTATCTTCTCCAGCGTATGTGCAAAAGTGCCCAAAACTGCAGCATGATGACGTTTCCATTTGTTATTAATAAGAATTTTAGCAGTAACTCAGCACAGTTATTTAAACTCTCCAGCAGGGAACAAGTAGTTCTAGTATTTTATTCACTATATTGCCATGACCCCCTAAGCACTAGAAAATCTATATAAATTTAATGTTAATAATGATGTAAATAATTATATAACATCCATGGAATTTTCTATATAAAGTTAAATATAACTCAAAGTAGAAGTACAAACGTTGTTCATATTAAGTTAGAATTGTGTTAGGAAAATAGTTTAGAGAAAAGTTCATTATTCTGCCCTAAAAGATTGGTCTCACTTTGGGCCAACTTTTGCCTTGGTTCATTTATCTGGTTGCAATACAGAAGGTGGTGTGCTATGGTGAGGGTTCATATAACAGCCATAATAGTGAGAGCCAAGTGGAATGGCAGCAATATTGGGGGTGATATTGAAGGTTGTCATGTGTATGTGTACCCAAGTGTACTCTCACATTTGTATTCAGAGTTGGTACTAGAAGATTTTGGCACTTAGAGACACAAGTTTGTAGAGATGTACCGCAGAGTGCAATACATCTCTACAGTAAATGGCACACAGTAAATAACTACCAGTAGCCATGGAAAACTCTGCTCCAAATTGATTGATTACTAAATGTTTATTTTGAGAGATGGCTCACTGGATCATTAAAGTTTAAACCCTGCAATCTTGGAATGGTAATATATATATATTTATATATTTAGTCACTAGCTATGCAAGCTATTTAGATTCCCTTTACTATGGATGTGCAATGAAATTGTAGGCTTACGGTATGTGCACTTGGCATGTCTACAGTTTTACTACAGTAGTCTTCAACCCTTTCCATGCTTTTTAAAATGATATATGTAATACTGTGTGTATATAATTCCAATAAAAAAATAATAATAGGCATTTGGTCCCTGTCCCCCTTTAGGCTTCAGAGATACGGTATGTTTGCTCTACCCTAGCCTGAATTTATTTTTGAATTTTTATTTCTATTTACAATGCTTTTACAATTTAGCAGCAAGACAAAACATACTGATTACAGTCTATTTCTAAAGGACAATCTTTTTTATAGTGATCTGTTAAACCTGCTTATTGCCCATTTACTGCCGATTCAAATTATTACTTATAGCTAAAAATCACTATTACTGGGCTGTCATTGGTTTAGTAAGATTCCTCACTGACGTTTATAGGCTTTGGAATATGCAGTGCTTACCCCTTATCAGCCCTTATTACAGCACTCTTATAATTTTTCAGCCCCCTATAATTTTTTAGACCTTATTGCAGCCCCCTCATAAGTTTCAGTCCTTATTACAACTCCCTTTAAATTTTTTATAATTGTGCCCCTTGTAATGTCCAGCCTCCATGTCTGCCCCTTGTAATATCCAGCCTCCATGTGTGCCCCATTTAATGTCCAGCTTCCATGTGTGCCCCTTTTAATGTCCAGCCACCATGTCTGCCCCTTGTAATGTCCAGCCTCCATGTCTGCCCCTTATAATGTCCAGCATCCATATGTGCCCCTTGTAATGTCCAGCCTCCATGCCTGCCCCTTGTAATGTCCAGCCTCCGTGTCTGCCTCTTATAATGTACAGCCTCCATGTCTGTCCCTTATAATGTCTAGCCTCCATGTGTGCTCCTTGTAATGTACAGCCTCCATGTGTTCCCCTTGTAATGTACAGCCTCCATTGTCTGTCCCTTATAATGTTCAGCCTCCATGTATGCCCCCTATGTCCAGCCTTCATGTGTGCCCATTATGTCCAGCCTTCATGTGTGCCCCTTGTAATGTCCAGCCTCCATGTGATGTCCATCCTCCATTGTCTGCCCCTTTTAATATCCAGCCTCCATTGTCTGCCCCTTATAATGTCCAGCCTCCATGTGTGCCCCTTGTAATGTCCAGCCTCCATGTATGTCCATTATGTCCAGCCCCCACCATGTGTGCTCCTTATGTACAGCCTCCATGTTTGCCCCTTATATACAGCCTCCATGTCCTCTTTTACTTACCCTTGATGTCCCTTCCTCCACTGTGCTTCCTCTCTCTGGCGCTCCCTCTCTATGTCTGCTGATCTGCGGTCACGTGGTGTGGTACTGGTAATATAGGGCTCCTACGAGAGCCCTGTAGGACCAAATCTGTTGCTAGAATGGCAGTGACTGCATAGGTTCGGTCACTGCCATTCGCAGTAACAGGTTTGGTCCTACAGGGCTCCCGTTGGAGCCCTGTATTACCTGTACTGCACTGTTTAAAGCATTGCCACATATACAGCGGCACGGGCTTTTAACAAAAAAAACAACTTTGTCCCGAGAGTCTGATCTCTCAGGACAAGTTGGGAGTCGGACAGGACAGTGGGACAGTCCCCGAAAGCGGGACTGACCTGCTGTACTGAAAAAGGTGCCGGAACACAGTTCCGGTGCGTCCGAAGATAAAAAAAGCCCTGGGAATATATAAGTAATTGTATATTCAGTTGTAGAATAAGCAGGTTCCATTACATATATCTTTGGTTGACGCTGACAATGATGAATAAACGAATAATGACTCCAGCTTGGTGCTACTGAAATATAAAAAACCTTTAATACCATGTTCACACTGCCGCCCCTGCAATTTCCCAGGATTTTCAGCCCGGCTCCTCAGACACCCATTCACACTGCTGCTTAGACACAGGAAATTTCTCTATTTTTTTCCCAGGTCAGTAGACCCAGGTAGCAACAGACGCACTCGTTCACACTGAGCCCCGACCTGGGTCGTCGGGGCTTGCCCTGGCAATATCCTGGGTTTTTGGCTCAGTGTGAACGGGGTATTAAGGGTGCATGGAGCATAGAGTGGCACAATATAGTAGAGTTGAGGATTTAGGAGCAGATTCCTCAAAATAGCTGGGGAACCCCACAGCTCCAAGACCTAGCAGTAGTTGCAGAGTGATGTTTCAGAAAATATTGTGGTTTAGGTGTTTGCATTATTAACAAGAACTGCCACTTCAATAAATTAGTATGGATATTAAATCTCTTCAGTTATATGTAGTCTTCAAACAGTCAGTGATCTTCTAAAAGGCCAATAATATCTTTATCTATAACAAAGTTTACGTAAAAGAAAAACAGATCAATATGTACCATAAAGATGGCAATATTGAAATGTTATAATATTGATCTGCAGCATATTAGATTATATTGGTTGTCACATGCTGTGAATGTGGCTTAGTTGCTTATCCTGTCTGAGAGCTAAGAGTTAAATGTACATTATTTCTATTACATTTTGGTTCTTCTGAAGATATGTCCCTTTAATAATAATTTAAAAGGTAATAGCAACAAACAAAATTAAATATAAGATGGCACTGTTAGAGAGGAACAGTCGCATCAGTGTAACAAAGCTAGAAGACTCAACATTGCATGATGATGTCAATTAGAATTCAAGGTCTCTCTCTCTCTCTCTCTCATACTTAAATTATAAAGCTTCATAAAATGAAAGGAATTAACTTATTTTTGGCATTTAGGGTAAGCACTATTTTTCTTATCAGAAATAAAATTTTATTTCATATTATACAAAGGTTCATTGCTGTATATAGTAGGCATAGAGATATATTGCTCTGCTTCACTGACTGCCAGTCAGTTAGTTAGTTCCTGCCAAAATTTTTGGACCATAACTTATCATACTTTAATCAGGGTGGCTTCCTTCCATAACAAGAAATTAAAGGCTATTTATCATGCAAATGCACCTATATTACTGTTCTGGCAGCAGCTTTTAAACCAGAGTATCGCACTACACAGATGATATAAACTTCAGTATGCCAGTATATATGTATATATATATAAATATTCCTATTTGAAACCATCTTGAAAGAGTCAAACCAAAATTAAAGGCATTTAATAATGTGCAGGGTTCAACTATAGCATAGAATATAGAATTTTTCTTCTGCTTAATGTGAATTCTTTATAAGTTTTCATATTTGCAGTTTTGATTTTTAAGTTATCACTATTTCTTAAATATTGTTGAATGTTGTCATTAGAAAAATATGGTTGAACTATATTCTGATATTTCTTTATATATAAAATCAAGTAGACATATTTTAGTTACATGGAAAGACATAGGTTAATAAACTGATATAATTAACAAAACAATAAAATGTAGCAAGTATTAATTTCACATTTCAACTTCTCTCTGAAGGAAGGACTCTTTACTTTGCATGTTGTACAGCTTTGATATACTGGAACTATAAAATTTTGCCCAAGGCCTACCTTGTTGACTAGTTGGTTTCCAGCAGGGCTGTATGATTGGATATACTGAAGTTGTTTCTGTATTTTATTATCTTGTATTTTAGTATTTGATCGTTTTCCTGCTGGTGCATATCATTTGGACATTATATGTAATGCCCTGTATTGCAATAGGATGGATTCGAGTTAGTATATTTATAATAAGATAGTCATACCCTTATATTAAGGTTGACTTTGATAAACAGCATTCTCCCATTGACATTCTGTGAGGAAGGGGGCCTGGTTTTTAGGGGACTATGGGCCAGATTCACAGTTAAGAACGGAGATAAGAACGATTAGGTTCCTAATTATACGCATGGTAATAGCCTTGACACACCCTTATTTTTGCTGTTCTTAAGTGACTTAAGAATGCCTATGGCTGCATTATCTTCCTATGCGTATGTATCTTCTTAAGTTGCTAAAGAACAAACGTACTTAACAAACCACCTCCCCTTCTGCACCATTTAAATGCCTCCCCACACCCACTTTTCTTAACTTCCTTCTTAACTTTTCCTAGAATGCCCCTTCTTACTTATCTACTTGCCTGCGAGAAGGGATCAACGTTATTAAAACCTATGTAGATTGCGTTAATTTAAGTACTGTGCATGTTTAACCATTCTTAAATATCAGCACATTCTTAACCGTAAATCAGGTCCTGTATCTCAGAAATTTACATTGTCAATTTTCTCTTTGACAGTTTAAAACTATCCAATATGTTAGGAGGAAATTAAATAGCTTTATTTAAAAAAATAAATAAGTAACTTTGTGATCTATAAACATTAACATTTCCATTGGTGTATCTATAAATACATTTGTTTTTGCATGTCCTTTAAGACAACTTTTTGCATTAACAGACTGATTTGTGATGTCTGTCTAAATGGGTTGAAATTTGACAATTATAACATTTTGTATAGTTTTGCTGATCTCTGAAATGTAAATCAAAGAGTGCTTCTAGTCACAAATGGCAGCACTAAAAAGTAAGGCATTAAATCAGATTAACAAGTGTGTTGACAGTTAATATGTCCAACTTTAATTGGTTGCTATTTATCTTTCTTTTACAGCCTTACAAGAGTTCATTTATATGCTCTGCAATTCTAAAAAGCCCAGCGTTCCTTATATACTTCTTCTGCTACAGACACAATCTTTTGCATGCAAAATACCAAAATAAAACACAATGGACACTAAAGTTGATATGTTCCAATAAATGACTCTTCATTTAATCTGGGCATACACAAGCAGGATTATTGCTCCCAGCAGGAGGTGGCTGATAAATAGAATGATTTTCCCATGGGGAAAGGTCCCAATATTTGAACCACTCACTTCTCCTGCTGGGATTGCATGCTTAAGTAGGAGGGACTGCAGAGATTGACAGCTTACATCTGATTGGCACTGTACTGATATAATTTAGAAAATCCATCCTTAAAACTCACTACAGCGATTGCTCTGGTCAACAAAATCTGTATTATTTTTTGTCACAAGAGTTCATATAAGTGCAATGAGATTTTTTGTGCTGAATTCAAACAAGTGTTTTAGAATGACTCTATCACATAAGGATTTTGAGCGAGACCCAATTCAATTTCACATCAGTTTTATTAACAAGACAGGCATGGCACATAAAATGTGGATGCATTTTTGCTGTGGTTTAACAAGAAATAGGGGCAAATTCTCAAGAGAGGAGATTAGCCCTTAAAGTGCCAACATTAATGGTGCACTCCAAGCCACAATTCTGTTCCAATATTAATTCTTTATTACAATAAAATGCATGCAATGATATTATCAAGATACTTTAAAAAGAGACAAAAGACAACATGTGGCACATTATAACACACACATAATAAAATCATTCACGGACCCCACCGCTCTGCATAATTCCCCATGTAAGAGAGCAAGAGAGGTGAATCTGTGATAACACCGACACGTGTTTCGCTATGGCGCTTTTTCAAGGTCAGGCTTCTAGGAAGGAAGAACTTTCTAATACATCCTCTCCAAGTTGCAGGCTTGAGTGATTGGTCTGGTTACCGATGCAATCTAACTGCGTTGTTCCACACAGGTCTTACAGAGCAGAATCGGCAAACAGTGCATGACACCTTCCATGTTTGTTGTTTTTTTTTCTTCTGTGGTTTGCCTGCAATCCTTAAGAGTGTCCAACAGTAGTTAGCCAGCATACTTGGACTCCACTTAGCCTGATACCATTTTTCCCTTATGGAAACCACTGTGACACTGTTCGCCATGCTCATCGCTGACTGCCCCATGATTGACTGGAAAGAATAAGGCTAAATTCCTGTTTGTTAAATTTGCCAGAGTTTGGATGCAATATCCGTTGAGTTTGAACTCGCTGTATTTACCAATGTAAACTCAGTCTACATTTTCCGGAGATGAGGGTTTTTCAAAATCTCCGTAATTTAAATTGCTATAGCGAGTTTGAAAAGGCAGAGCATACAAGTCACTGTATTTATTAAACAGCTATTTATAAACTCTCTTTAAACTCACCTCAAACTCGGGCAAGAAAAAAGAATCGCATACTCACCCATTCATTAAAAAAAAATTCTACAATGGCTGTCATTCGAAATAGAGACAGCCAAAAAGCTATTTTCGGCTGTCTCTATTTCGTAATGGAGCCATCGCAGCGGGGACTTGCAACGCTTCTTCATTAGGGTCCCCTATTTATAACCTTTGATGAAAAGTCATTATGTTATTGGTCAACATAATTATATTATACATAACACTACATACACATAATTACACCTTAAAGACCGCGTCTACGTTGCAAAAAGTAACATAGATTACGTAACAAAATTACTGCGCATGCGGCCACAAATGCAATGCTGTCGGAGTTCTGCATACGGCCCAATGTGTTGCAACGTTTACCATAGCACGGCATGGCATAAACTCTTGGCATGCTGCCGCTTATGGTACTAAAAGTCACAGCATGCCCTGCAACACAGGGGCATGCTGAGCCTTCTAGTATTATATGTGACAGCATGCTAAGGGTTATTGGCATAGACATAAACATAGAAAGTGATGGCAGATAAGAGCCACATGGTCCATCCAGTCTGCCCAGTTGTTTATTTAAAACTAAACTGACCCTAGACCCTATTTACCCTCAATTTAGTTTGAGATTTAGGATATCCTTATATTTATCCCAAGCATGTTTAAACTGTTCTACTGTGTTAGCCTCAACCACCTCATATGGGAGGCTATGCCATTATTCTGTCACCCTTTCAGTGAAGTAATTTTTCTGCACATTTCTTATGAATCTACCACCCTCCAATTTATGTTCATGCCCTTGTGCTCTATTACACCTTACATGCTGCGCTATGCAGTTAACCCTTTCTAGTTTAGCTAAATAATATTATTTAAACATTTTTTATAAAGAAGGGGCACAATCTATGGCGAGTTTAACACAAACAGACAGACATCACCGTAGTTTAAAATCGCAGGGGAATCTCGCCCCTTAATAAATAGAGGGAGTTTTAAATCAAACTCGCCAGCAAACTATAGTGATGTGCGCCAATTTTTACTTGTGAGATAACTCGCTCCTTTGTATATCCAGCCCCAAGAATCCTAGAAGTGGACCTTCATAGTCATGCTACACTCCATGGTCTTGTAAGACTTTAGTGATTGTCCACTATCTCTTTGTAGTTTTCTGCCTTATGGTTCCCTAAGAAGTTTTGGCAATAACCTTTAAGAGTCTCCCATGCATATTTTCTAGAAGGTTTCATCGAAGCATGGATAGAGAATGAATTCTTAATTTGACGGCCTTCAAACATCCTCTTTTTGAGCTTTGTTCACTCCCCCTAGAAATGTCTTTCTTAAGTAGGCAATGCTAATCCAGTGCTTTGATGAAGTTCTTTGCAAGGCAAAGGATCAATAAGTGGTGCACTGTCAACATTCTTCACTAGGGTTAGTGAGGCTCACTTGAGCCTGAGCTCCTAGTGTAACTGATGTCATCATTAATATAAAAGGCTGCCCCCTAGCGATCGAATGGTCATTAGGAGCGCCACGGAACTAGAAGAAGGAGCCTGTCCGCGTGTCAAGTACAGAAGAGGCCGAGGAGCGGAACTGAACACCGGGGATGACACTTCTATCAACCGGAGGACATTCTCCAAGCAACTTGAGAAGATTCATTCAGCAACTCTTCCCAAGAATGATGACAGCAAACGGTGAGTGACAAAAATTTGTATTATTTTTTTACACCACACAGTACATTGCAATACATTTAGTATATGACACGGTGGCCACCGGAGGTAATTGCACATATTAGGGGGAAATATTAGTCAGGAAAAATGTTTATTTCACATAGATACTTATAGTAATGTATAACTGTATGTTTTATTCTAACTGTATTTTTTTTTTAAACGCACCACACACAGCGCAGCATGGTTAAAAGTCTTACCATGCTGACACTGATATTACTACATGGCCAGGCAATGCTAAGCCTTGTAGTTCTATCAGCACAGCATGGCTAAGGCTTTCAAGCATGCTGCACTTGTTTTTTTTTTTTCAAACACCCGCAGGTTGCGGCGAATTTTTCAAGGACAAATCACGATGCTTTTCTATAGAAAACCACCCTGATTTACCCCTTGCCAAATCGCAGCATGTCACGGGAGTTTGAAAAAATCACAGAAAAATCGCTGCTTAGTGAATTCAGTGAATTCACGCAGAAAATCGCCTGTAGACATAGCGAATAGAAATCGTGGGTAAAATTCACGCTTAGTAAATATACCCCATGGAGTGAGTATGGATGTGCTTCTATCTGAAATGTGCGTAGTTCAGCTGCTGGCCACTCTGCACATGCAGTTCAGAAAGCTGTTAGAGGCTGGCATCTTAGACAGTGTCAGCATTCAGTGAGTGCTGAGCACTGTTTACAAATATATTTGTATAGCTGACAGCTTAGCAATGTGGGCTTATAGATTTTAGCTTCATGGGTTAAGGCTGTCCCTCTACTTCAAGCCCAGTAGCAGTTCTACACCCTCACTGTAGTGAGGTGCCTTTTTGCAGTTTTCTCTCATACATATCTTCTGTGCAATGAACATGGCCGCCATCAGGAGAGACAGCTGGGCCTTCCATTATTAGCGGGCCAATGTGCAGGAAAGAATTTCCCTATGCACCAGCCAGCTGTTAACGCAGGTCCATGTGGGTCCGCCTCATGTGTCATCACTGATGACGTAACATAAGGGGCATGGCCCTGAAGATGTGTTCCAGGCCATGGAAATGACTAAATACTATGTGGAGCATACTGTATAAACAACACAGTCTCTGCACATGGTTACAGTAAGGCCTTTTAACAGATGTTAAATTTAGCTGTACTGTTTTCAGATGGATAGTTCTTTTTTTATTACACTGTGTATGACCAAATGGGCTTACTTTGCCACTCGTCTGTGGGGGGAATATTGTTAGATAGTTTACCTGTGTGCACATTACCCACCCTTGTGAAGATTCTCCTATGGATATAAGAAACACAACAACAACAACAACAACAACAACAATAATAATAATAATAATAATAATAATAATAATAAAAAAGAGATAATAATAATAATTTTAACAGCAGTCTGTGTCAGACCAAATTCACATCACCAATCTGATCCTTGTACAGTATATTCGTATGGCATTTGATTGTACTTCATGCCCAAGTGCAAATAATCATGACCATTACTCTTTACACTACAATCAATGACATTAAAACCATCTGGCATCAATGTTTACAGTGTCTGATTTGGTTAACTTTTACAGAAATCTATTTCTCTATAGGGTCATTGAAAGTGAACTTGCAGTTAGTATACAGGAATAACAAAATTAATATTCTGTTTACAGTACAATATAAATCATTACATACTGTAACTTTACATGCAGAATAAATTCTAGCTTGCCATTTGAAAAGAACATTTACTCCCAAGATGAATTCAAGGTTTAACAATATAATGTAATGATAAGATAAACACATTGTTCAGTAAGTGGTTCCCTAATGAAATCATAAAACATAGGGCTCTATTTACTAAGAATGCCTGAACGTAGCTCAGGCAAGTTCGAATTCGCTCTAAAACAGCTTAGATAAAATACTAATAGTATTAACAGAGAATAGCCACTGATTCAATCTATATGCTTTATATTAAGAGATGGCATTAAGAGAGAAAAATCAAATACCAACCATGTTTCCACTATATAAATGTTTTATTTTAAAGAACTGAATTTTCTTTTCCTAAATGCAGAATATTAAAGGAATATATATAAGCAAACTAACTTTCTTTCTTTATGTGCATTGCCATCCTAATGTTTGATGATGTCTTCAAATTTCAACTTTATTTTGACATTTATGATAATAGTAATATTGGCCCTGATTCATAATTCTACCGAACTTCCCCTGCTCTCCTACATGTGGATAGTGAAACCGCATGCAGGACATCTACCTTAAGTATCCCGTATGGAAACCCTTGTGGGTTTGCTCTGCATGGAGTACAGCATCGGTCGGCTGTACTCTGTTACGGAAATAATGGTACTGCGCATGCACAGCATAATTTTTATGCCGACTTCCGTACGTAGTGTATGGAAGTGGAAAAATGTACATAACCTTGAGTCAAGGTCATTGGGCCAGATACAGACTTAATAACGATGCGGAATGCGTAAATCTGGCTGTGGGAACACACTGTGCATGCACGCGGCAGAAGGAAATTTCAGTTCTTTAAAATAAAACATTTATATAGTGGACACATAATTGGTGTTTAATTTTTCTCTCTGAAATCCACCTCTTAATATCATAACTCTGATCATACGTAACTTGTGCGTAACGGTGTACGATAGGGCGAGACATCCCTACGCAAGCCGAAAAAGTGTGACATCTATACACAAGCCTATTATACGGATTGTGGGAGGCGTTTATATTGCACAGTATGGGCTGGGTTTGGCACTTTAGATTGACAAGGCATTACATACGACCAGAGATACACAAGGAAACACAAGTTATGTGCGTGGGAGGTTAGTGTCCGGGGAAGTGCATTATACTTGTGCGTAACTCGGGGATGCTTGCGTACGTAAAATGACCTTAAGTCTGAATCTAGCCCATTATTGTTACATGATGCGACATAATAGTAAATTGTCAAATAAATGCATTATTTCTGGTATAAAGAGAGGATCTATGTAAATATTAGTATTAATATTTAATGTTATTTGTATGCCAACTGTAAAGACAAAAGTATACCTATAGATGCAAAATCTGGCCATATACTGAGGTGATTATCTATCCTAGCAGGAGGTGGCTTGATAAACAGGACCAATAATCCCAGCAGAAGAGGAAGACACTCACAGAAAAAGGAGTCTTTCAGTTAGCTGACTGGTTCCGCTTAAAATATAGGGCACTTAAATTAAACATGTCAAAAGATAAAATAATCGTAGCAGAGCATTTCTGGTACATTTATTTGGCATTTGAAAACTTTATCTTGCCCACTAACTACAGGGATTATTTGCCCAATCCCCCCGATAATTGGTTGATTGGGCCAATAATCGCTCTAGTGTATGGCCAGCTTAAGTGCTGCAATTTGCCAACAACAATTTCTAAGAACTAGTATTGTAAAGCTGATTTTTAACGCCAGTGTAAACCAATCTTAGCTGTCTGTTCATTATATTACCCTGCAGGTTTTATATTGAATTTTTTTGTAACATCCTCAATGTTCAATGTCATTAATATTTGTATTTCAAATTCTTAAACTAAAGCATGTAAGAAAGAACATAATCAGTGCTACTATGCATAAGTTGGCCTTCACAAAATATGTTTATTAATATTAGATAAAATGACTTAAGAATTCATTTTAACTTTTGGGTCAAAATGATAAATCACAACCTCACATATAACTCTTTTTATAGGCATCGGACAGAAATGTGAAAATGAACGTTGGCACTTCTTAGCTTGTGACAAATTACCGAGACTAATAGTTGTCACTGGACTCGTTATTGATTATGCTGTAAAACAGGATGGAACAGGAGAGGTGAGGAATACTTCAAGTAAGCAAAGATGTAAAACTGACATCTGGGCCTAGAGTTCACTGCATAGTAGCAGTAATATATCCATTTTTGCATTAGTCAAAGACACATTAAAATTGGAGACAGGCAATTCGCTGCCAAATTTCACATACCTCAGCACTTCAAACATACAGATGATTAGCAGTTAACTATTATTACAAATGCAAACGTTTTATGAAGATATACTATAAACTATCACTTGGGGTCAGATTTACTAAGCTGCGGGTTTGGAAAAGTGGAGATGATACCTATAGCAACCAATCAGATTCCAGCTCTCACTTTCTTTTTACATACTATAGAATGACAGCTAATATCTGATTGGTTGCTATAGGCAACATCTCCACTTTTCCAAACCCGCAGCTTAGTAAATCTAGCCCTTGGTCTGAGTGGTATCCCATATAGTAGACTATAGGAAACCAGTGTTTTATTCTGGGTAAAGGGCTGTCCCCTGCTATGCTTCAGAGTGGCCGGTCAGATCTTTTTTCCATTCCTCAACTAACCACATTTCCAAGGTTCTGTCCTTATCTTCTAATCTCCTCCACAGTACTTTCCCTCAAGTTCCCTTCAACCTTCTTTTCTGTACACATAGTTTTGTTGATGTTGCCAATACATTAAAGGCTCATGCCACCTGCAATTCTGCTTAGAATTGCTTTATACACCTGGGACCGGATCCAGATCCCCTCACATTTTCTGTACATGAGAAGGTATAAAAGTCTGCACAGAAGATGGGAATTCGTTCCCCTGTTCTGGACACATAAGTTAACACATACCTGTCCAGATGCAGATCCATGCGGAACTGCTGTTACCCACCCTTGGCCCCGCCGTAAGGAACTGAGTTCTGTGCACGCATGTGCCCATGTTACTTGTCAGCGGATTTATGAAATATAGCATAGAATATAGAATATAGCATATTTTATGTATTTTAATAGTTGTAAAAATAGTCCATAATGATTTTATTTTTAATTATAAACAGAAAATATCACTGGCAGATATTATAATATTACAAAGGATATACAAAGGATATATGGAGATTATCCGAGGAGAAAGTAGTATAGACAATAATAGCGTGATTTTAAATGTTTATAACAATCCATCAAAAACAGACATTATTAAAGGGAGTGTCTATATATATATTCGCGTCTGCCATTCACCTCCACTACCTTGAGAAGGATTGTTGGATCGAAACGCGTCTGTGGTTGCTACTAGCCAAACAGTGGTGAGCTTCGGAACACATCTTTGAGACGGTCAGAGTGCTATCCCGGGAATTCTATCTGTGCACCGACCTTATCTCGATATTGGATGGGACTCCCCCCTGAGGGTTTTTCTATGTATTTAACGGATGTTATTCTATGTTTTGTCGCATATACTTTTTCTTTGTGTCATTATTTTTTAGTGGTGTGATTTCATATTTTTTATGTACAATAGATTTGTTTTATGTGGATTTACACATTGGAAAATATTTTACTTTTCTTCACTTTTTTTACAGAGTAATATTAAGAAGATTGGAATTATAATAGATGCCCATATTGTTACTTATTAATGATTGGACAATTTTATTCACTGGACATATAAGAAGGTTTTTGATAACGTGGACCTATTAAGACTCTTTGTATTTTTTACTTGGTTGAAGGAATTGTTTATTAAACTTTTTATTTAGTAGTAGAAGTTGGTGTTGTTCATAATATTATTCACGTCATCTGTTACATATAAACATTTTATACACTTTTATTATATAAAAATACTAACTTGTGATAAGCTGCTAGGCATAAATATGTACTGCAGAAGTTCAATTACTACAAACAAAAATCTAGTAATACTGGCGAGGGTTGAGCCTATGAGTACAGAAAATAACTAACTACCTATTACAATCAACTAATGGGCAACTCTTCAGCCATGGTAAAAGATATTATATCTCTTGTACAGGCATTTCACTTGAGTTTTTAAATTAAAAACAATTTCATAGCGGAGCTAAAAAACCTTCAATTTTGGAAGAGAAAAATGTAATCTGCTCATAGAAGAATTGAAGCTTTAACACACACTATTGATTGTAATTAGAAAATACATCATTTTAGTTGTTTAAACTAAGTGCCTTTGGAAGAATATATTTGTTATAAATAGATAGGATTTTGAAACCATATATTGCTTGGCAACTGATGAGATATAATAACATTTTACAAAACTACTTTATGTGGTCACATAACTATCAAGTGTGTATGGTTTTTTTTTTATCTTCACATTAAAAGTTGTCAAAAGTTGTGGTTAATGAACCCAAGTTCTCTTTTTCCAGCTATAGAAGACTGGACGCCCAGCAGAGCAGTTAAGTATTTTTATTTTATTTTTTACTGTAATTTTTTTTTTATTCTTTATTTACATTATTATGTCCGGCACTATAGTTTATGATTTTTAATATGGGGGCATTCCTATGGCGCAGCGGGCTCTGGCTGGCAGGGCATGCTGGTGCTTGTAGTACTCCAAGGGATGGTGTAAGCGTATGGCTCGTTAAGCAGCTAAATGCCCCTTTTCTCATTTAAATATCGTGGAACTCCCAGTTCCACAGGCGCACTGCTGTTGGTTGCGATCACAGACGGATGCGTACACTTGCGCTCATCTTTCTGTGCACGCTCCCGATCTGAGCATCATTTTTGCTGCGCTTCCATCTGAAAAAAAGACAGAAGCGCAGCTCTGAATCTGGGCCATGTTCCTAACAGCTGAGTGGTATTTTGTAAAGGTATGTGAGGAGAGTGGTATCTGGAAAAAGTAGTATACATAGCTAAATGCATTAATTAAGAAGATGGCTATCTTGTTTTGGGTATCTAAATTAGATTTAGACTTGTTTTATGCGGGTTCAGTAGTAGCATACAATTCTAAATTGGACTCTTTTCATTCGGTATAAAACCTGCAGTCATAGTCGGAGCCATAGGAGCTCCTACTGTGAGTTATACAGTGGGGTTTTTAAAAAAAATAAAAAATAAAAGATCCCCCCAGCCTTTTTGACTGCACTTCCATTTAAAAAAAGAAGGAAGCGAAACTCTGAATCCGACCCTTCTCTTTATACTCTTTAACCCACATATGCTTCATAAGAACACCCTGGTAGACTTTGTTACAATGGTGTACATAATACGATTGTATCATACACAAAAGTATTCTGCCAGAATTAATAGCACTGACATTATTACAACTACATAGCAATTTTCCCTGTAATAAATAGCTGTATCATACAGAGTCATTATAAAATTAACACTGGTAAATCCAATACTGCCTCTTTGTTGTTGATAAGAAATTACTGACATATGTGGACCCCCGACTGAATAATTGAAGACAGAAAATGCATTTGCATAATAATTATTCTTCTAACAATTTATACGCCTTTCCTGCTGTCTGGAATTATTAGTAAGCTGATATCCTAATAGATTTAAATAGTAAAAGTAATTAATGAAATAAAAAAGATGTTTGAGCTCTATTAGAAAAGACAACTGAGGGTTAAGAATAACCCAAAGGAAGTTAAACCCTGGGTTTGGAAGAGGCATGGAATATAGTAATTGTTTACTTGTTTACTTATTTGGTCCTGGGATCCAGTCAGCCTGAGGGGAGGGTTTAAGGAAATATGCTTTATAAACCCCCTCAGGCCTTTATCCCTCCTCTGTCGTAAAGAATTTTAGAGATGGTAAAATTATATGATATTGGGGTCTATTTACAAAGATCATTTTCATGCGATAATGTCCATTTTCATGTGAATATAAGCATTATCACATGAAAAGAAGTTTTTCATATTTACAAATATTGGATCGCCATGGAAAATAGGAGTTTCCATGGCGATCCATGTAAATATGGGGTCTCCTCACCGGCTCGTTTTTTTCTGAGTATATATAAATAAATCCATTTATAATATTAATAATGTAAAGAATTAAAGAAAAAAATGAAAACTTACCTGTCCAAGAGATGCGTCTGTCCGATTCTGAAGATTTCCAAGTCCACATATGAACATACTGCGCAGTGTTTTCACGCAGGTAGTAGAAATTTTCACAGTCGGGCAATGAAGTCTCTGTGCATGTGCAGGACTTCATTTATACGAAGATCATCACAGGACCTTGCAGGAGGGGTAAGTATTAGGGGTAAATAAAATATGGGGTCTCTTCACCGGCTCGGTTTTTTCTGAGTATATATAAATAAATACATTTATAATATTAATAATGTAAAGAATTAAAGAAAAAAATTAAAACTTACCTGTCCAAGAGATGCGTCCGTCCGGCTCTGAAGATTTCCAAGTCCACATGTGAACATACTGCACAGTGTTTTCATGCAGGGAGTAGAAATTTTCACAGTCGGGCAATGGAGTCTCTGTGCATGTGCAGGACTTCATTTATACGAAGATCATCGCAGGACCTCGCAGGAGGGGTAAGTATTAGGGGTAAATATTAGTAAATTAAATGAAGAAGCTGCCTGGCTCACTGCGAGGAGAAGCGAGTCTGGATCAGCAACGTTCATTTAAAGACGATAAGGTAAATAAATAGACCCCAATTTATGATGTGATGTTCTGAAGTTGTCTTTGACTAATATTCCTTTTCTGTTTTCCTACCACCACCCTATCCCATCTTTTTATCAGTCCTTTTTTCCCTTTAAGTGTAACTAATGCCTGTTATATTCAGATTATGATAGCAATCGTAATAATTAATCAACAGATAGCTCAGATATAAAGTTTTATTTATAAAGTTTTAAAGTTTTATTTCTTGGTGGTTATGCATGCAATTAGCTTGCAGACTCATATAATAACCCTATGCTGTGGCTGATTCTCTTCTGTCACACTCTCTCACTTCCTGCTTCTGGTGACATGTTATCCTTACAGATATAGGACTTGATTCACACTTACATTTTTGCTACTTTTTCCGTGCGTATTTTCAGGCACGGTTGAACTGCGCATGCGTAGTAACTTTTTTTACGCAAGCTATGTAGGATTTAGGCATGGAAGTGAATTATGCCCGGATTTGTAAATCGGACTTAGTGACATAGGTACGGAGGGGCATGGCTGTCTTCCATATGTGTGTAAATTTGTGAAAGTGGGCAAGGGAGGCATTTAAATGGACTAATATGGGCGTGGTTTGTCATGTACGCATGTACAGAAGGAATATACGCACGTAACTACACACATAGACTTAAGGTTGCCCTATGGACACATAAGTCACCGAAAACCCATCCGTGTGAGAGGAGTGTCATGGGTGTTGTGGGGATTAGGCTTGAGGAAGACAAGTAACGCCACCCCTTTTGATCTCCTGGCAATATGGTCCGTGGTGCGACGTGGTGCAGATCGGAGCCAGTCTGCAGAGGTACTCATCCTCTCGCTTCATGCAGCAGTGAATAGACTGAAAGGAGATTTTTGTATCAGCCACTGTGGCAGTCACATAGAGCAACTGATTGCAAACCTCCTTTCATCTTCTAGCCAGAAGACATCAAAGGTAAATATAGTAAAACATTTATATACTTCTATAAGAGGAATACTGGGAGCTGGAAAAACATGAAAGGGGAATACTAAAGAGACATGCTGGGGGATATAAGGGGGGTGAAGAGACATGCGGGGGAATATAAGTAGGGAGTAGAGACATGATGGGGAATATAGGTATGGTGGAGAGACATGGTGGATACTGGGGAGGCTGGAGAGACATGATGAGGGATAGCGGGAGGCTGGAGACATATGGATTTGGAATACTGTGAGCTGGAGACACATGAATAGGGAATACTGGGGTGGCTGGAGACACATGATGGGGAAAACTGGGATCTGGAGACACATGAATGGGATATAATTGAGTAGATGGTTGCCAACTCTCCCTAACTATCTCTGCAGAGTGGGTGATGTCCCTGATGCTGATTCAGTTCCACAAGTCATTGTGGTATGATGACTGAATTTAAGTGTCCTATTTTCCATTATTGAGGCCTATGGGGGTAATTTCACCCAGAGACTCATTGGGCTGGATCCAGCTTGAAATTAAGATAGGAAAGTTACTCTTGAACTAAACCATGTTGAGAGGTGATGTTTCCTATCCCAAGTCTAAATAACAGTATAAAAGTAAAGCTGGTCAGTATCTGTGTGCAGTAAGAAATTCAAAGATATATCCCTGCATGCAAAGAATACAATTAACTTTACTCTCCCTGAAATCAACATGGTTTAGCCTAGGAGCAATTAACCTCTCTTAATTTCAAACTCCTTAAGTCTTACTCTTAAGTCTGGATCCAGCCCATTGTAGCAACAGTTCTAGTTTCTATCACTCACAATTTATTAATGTCCTCCAAATTTCATCATGTTAATAACTTCAATCTGGCTGATCCTTATGAGGTTTTAACCAGTGGCAATACAACCCTGCGTCCACAAGTTAATTTCATGAGGCCACAGTCAGTGGCGTTACTTGGGGAGTGTTGCGGGGAAGCTGCAACATATTCAGCATCGCATCATTACTCAGGCTAACTGCTGTCAGGTGTGGTGCTGTTTTGTTTTTTACTTGCAACAAAGTTATAAGCCATAAAGCATATACCACTTACTCAAAAGCAACCTGGCTCTTGATGCCCATTCTAGAGCTAATAAAAGGATGACACTTTTATTCCGAGCAGTGGCTGACATTCTCTAAGTAGGCTCAGTTTCAGGCTAGCTTGGTTTTGTGTGGGCTCAGCTATGTGGTCTCCATTTTCTTTTCCTTCTCTGTATTAGGCAGTTTCCACAACTAGAATTCACAATCAGCTATGTCTACCTCTGGATATGTGCATTGTCCTATGTGCTTGCTGACGGCTTTCTGACAGTGTTCTGCTTATCATTCATTGTAGTCATGTACAGCTGTGTATGTCCAAACCAGGGCTGGATAACCCACAAGGCAACCTAGGCACTCACCTAGGGCCTGGTGAGCTGGGAAGGCCCGTGGCTGCCCAGGATCCAACACTGTTAATCACCCTTATGGCTTTATCAAACAAGGGTTGTCATTTCCGACATGCAGGCACCCTTGAGAGGCCCCATACTAACCAGTATCTTGACTAGGGTCCCATGAGTTTTAAATCCACAATACTCTATTTTTTTTCTCTATATGTAAACACTGTTAGCTAACATATTTTCAAAAGGAAGGATTGGTTTCATTACCAATAATTTATTGTTTATCTATATCTGTGTATTAGGTTCAAACACTATAGCTAATATTGGCATTTGGACTGGTGTATATTGAGCAAAAGCAGTTATTGAAGATAGTTATATCATTGTATGTATTATGGGCGAATACAGTGCTCAAGTATCTAGCCTAGTGTATAAGGTCCATACATGTTCAGATACTGGGGAAGACTATTTACACTCAGGAGTGTGCTATGCATGTGTCAAGTTACATGGAAGAATATTAAATATTGTTAAGTTTTATTTTGTATATTATTGGGATGCTGCTTCAATATGTGGAGCTGTACCAGTTTCTGTCATTTCCATTCAACATAGAAATATTTGTCATATAATACAAGTACATTCCTTTGATTGTCACAGCTATGTGCAGCTTGTTATGCTATGCAGTATCACAGAGAATTGACTATAACTCTATATACAACATTTTGCGCTGTTTTAAACTAAAATTACAATTGAATCTTAGTAGATACCATACCATGGCCACATTTCTTTGTAACTTTCCCTTAGGGGTCATCACATTAAGGAGGTTAATTGGTTATGGCTGTGCTTAATTGGTATGGCTGTGCAAGGGATTGGGCGATCACTTCTTAGGTCATAGCCTAATATTCTACATTAGTGACACATAGCTTCATGGGATTGCGGTGCTATATCACCAGAAGGCCATACAGTATGCCCCAACAGCGTCTGTTTTTATTCTTAGCAGCTATACTCAACCTACTGCCACTGGTTAAGGATATTTTTTTATAACCCTGGCTCTGCTGTCTTGGAATGATTAACCCTGGCTTTTCTGCTTCCCTATCTGGCTTGCCAACCAGAGTTATGCTGCTCTCTATCTTTTGGTTTCGTGTTGTTTTAGGGATGTACAGTATTAACTGGACCCTCTATAACAACAGTGGGGTATCTCGGGAGATAGAGGTACAGCAGCTTCCCTATATCGCTCTGTATTGCTTAATTTTGTATTATATTTGAATCTTGCTGTTGGGTTGTGCAGAGCGATTCTATGTCCTAATCCACCACCCTCTTCCTTCCTCCCCCTACCTGGTATCTTATTCTTGTTAGTTGGTCATCAATGATAGTGGTATAGTAGAGTATTATTCCCTGATGAATTGTGAGTGTGGCTTGCCCAGGGTCATCCCTGGCCAACAGTGCTGGTTGGTGAGTCAGGTTGGTTATTGATGATAGTGGTATGGTCGGGTATCATTCTCCGACAAGTTGGGAGTGTATCCCTGGCCAAGAAGTGCTTGGTTGGTGAGTCAAGCTGTTTAATCCTGGACGGAGGACAGTGTAAGATCCTGCATAAGTGTATGCGCTTTAAGTTGTTGTACCTGTACCACAAGGATGGTGTTAACCTTTCTGAAGGGGGTTTAGACATGTTTATTAAAGACTTTACAGTCTGTTCAGTGGAAGTGGGGTTGATTATGGCCCTTACTTCATTTGTTTTGTTTTGGGGATAGATGGTGCAATGGCAGGAAACAGTGCAGTTCACTGGGAGTATCACAGGAAGCTGTGATGAGCCGAGCAGTTTTCTCTCCTAACCTTGATGATGGTTTGGCCACACATAAAGGTGATCTTGGCACTGGGTTTTGTTTTATGGGCGTGCCCTGGTTCAAAGGGTTATTGGGAGAAGGAGAATGTATCATCTGTTTCCGGGGCGTAAGTCGGGCTCAAGTGGAAGTAAAGTTGATAGTATGCCCTTCACTTCATTGTCATTGGTCTAAGAAAAGTATTAGCCCTTTCAGTCTGCACTGCCTTCTTCTTCTACCATTTTGCTATATTGCATATCATTATATGATAATTGTTGACATTATTGTTTTTATTATTATTAGTGAATAATTTTACGGATTTACTTGAGTCCGTTTTTACCAAAGAGGTTTGATTATTTAGTAAAGGTGGGGAGATAAATTGTGTATGGGTCAGATGTTAAGACCAAGCCGACTGACTCAACCTTAAGGCATTTCATACAGCGTAATAGTAAACTAATGAAGGAAAGGAGTTCTCTATACCACATATAAAGAGATATAAAGCATTTTGTCGCTAACGAAACAAATAAATTACTGTTACTCAGCTGTTCCTTGGCAGAACCAAAACCAAAAATATATATACTCTTAGATAAAGGGCACTTGGAAAACAGGTAAATTTATTTGTACTTTTAATCAATCTAAGATCATTATAAACTCACACTAATTGTTGCAGACTTTTAATCAATCTAAGATCATTATAAACTCCCACTGAAAGTTGCAGCTGAAAAATCATTAAAACGGTGCATGTGGGCTGCTTGTGTGTTGAGTCCGATACATGCGTACTTTGGACCGGATCCAGAATTAATAGCGTCAGGTGATTTACGCACGCAAGGTGCGTAAATCACTAATCCTATAACACATCACACATTATATACTATAGCTATATGCTACATAATCCTATAACACATCACACATTATATACTATAGCTATATGCTACATAATCCTATAACACATCACACATTATATACTATAGCTATATGCTACATAATCCTATAACACATCACACATTATATACTATAGCTATATGCTACATAATCCTATAATACATCACACATTATAAAGTATAGGTATAAGTATAACACACACAGTCTATACATTCCCTGAGGTCACAGGTAAGAATGGGATAATACATGATCAAGCATGACAGGGATAAAAAAGTAATATGTCCGGGACCCGTTTCCTCACAAAGGGCACTTGGGAAACAGGTACATTTATTTGTACTTTTACTCAATCTAAGATCATTATAAACTCCCACTAAAAGTTGCAGCGGAAAAATCATTAAAACGGTGCATGTGGGCTGCTTGTGTGTTGAGTCCGATACATGCCTACTTCATCTGCGCCTGTTGCGATAGCACTGTTTGGCTGGTGGCGCTGCTCGGCTTGTGATTGGTTGTATGGTCGCGCGTGAGTTGATGTGAGTTCCGGCACTTTTTTTCTTACAAAAAAAGCACTGTTTGTAGCAATCTTATGCCACGTGGCAAGACAAATTGATTCAAAGTATCTTTGTACAATTATGATGTTTCAAAGTATAGAAATTCACGAATAGTCTAATTTTATATATTGCTGATGATTTTAACTATTTGTTGCCCGCACTAATGAGGGCTGATATCTGTCCGTGTTGCCCAATGATAAAGGCAGAGGGTTTTGGCCGAGATGATTCACCAGTATGATAGTTATTTATTGTGAAGTCAATTAGAGATAATTATAATCAGTAGTAATCATAATAACACACATACATACAAATGGCCATCAAGATGGATTCCCAGGATAAATCAAATGGATAGAAATAATTTCTATTGCAGATTATTGTAGCGTTAGGACCAGATAGTACCCACAGTTCTTTTGTTATCCCTTCGGTGGGTGGAAGTCACTGTGTAGAGTGACAGGTATCCTGTGAAGCCCGAATGAATGGGCTGTATGCGCCAATGATCTATTGACACATAGAGAATCCAATGTGGTGCACCACACTTTTGGACTCTGTGATACTGCAGGAAACACTACTTTCAGTCATAGGACAGTCCATCAATATCGGTAACCAAAATGTTTAGTATTTCAAAGAGAGTCTTTTAAAATTGTGGAATCTGTTTGGAATGTAAGAGACGATTTCCGTCCCAAAAAATTAATGGAAAAAGACTCATATATGTTTCTCCGCAATGCTTGCGATTTTATCAGAGAGCAAGAAGTTCACACATTATAACAACAACAGCAGCAGCCAGTGTGAATCAAAATGAAAAGTTAAACAAATATCAATTAGTGATTGTACCCATCAAAGTTCAAGCAACATTAAAGAAAGTGATAAACCACAACAGGACTCAAGACTAATTAACATCAAAGTGTTAAAAGGCTTGCACACATAAGTGCAATAGAAAGCTGTACAGCAGCCACCAGAGTAACAATATCCATCTGAATCTGAGCCTAAATCATAAGAAATGACTGCAGAGGGACATATTTGATTCAAGTAAACTTGTATCCAGAGACATGAATTCAAAGACAAATGTCCTGCACAAGACTTCATACAGAACAACACACAAAAAGAATTTCTTACACATTGCCAAAACAAGTGAGACAATACACTTGTGACTTGTTCTATAGTAACTGGTTCAAGACTGATGAGGACTGGTGACATTGCTAAAATCTCTTACGAGAAACATTTTTCAAAACATTATTACACTGGAATGAATAAGCCAAAGCAAAACTGAAGACACTGGGGTAGATCCAGAACTACGTGTGCCGTACGTTTATTCGCAGAGCGTATTTTTGTTCACGTAAGTTCGCTACACTCCCCTCGGCACACCCCTTGCATGGAAGTATTTTGTCAAGATACGCTTCCCAAACCCTACCTTAACTTTTTCTCACGTAACCGAGTACGTCCGCTAACGGACGTATAGACTACGTGAACGTACGCCGCTTAGCACGCCCATACTGTACACTTTACATACAAACCTCCACCTACTTCACGTAAATTGCACGTATTGTTGTCTCACGTAAAATTGGCACGCCCACATGTAAGTATTTACGTGAGACATACGTGAATCTCCCATACGTTCACAATTACGCTACGTGAATGTGCGTATTTTCTATGGTGCGCATGCGTAGTGCGTTCGAAACTGCGAATTTACGTCTCCGCCACGCGTAAAATCGCGGGGAAGCGTAGTTCTGGATCAGGCCCAATAATCCTAATCCTAAATAGTATAGTGGGTTCAAACAATATATACTCCTATCTGTGCTGATTAAGAAATTGGAACTTGTTAATTGCCTCACATCTAAATAAAGGAACTTTTTTAGTATGAGGTGATATAAACAACCAACTGGGCTCCATTCCACAGTAGTTAGCTTATGTTTAGATTTGTTCTAGAAGTATGTAAATATAGGTTTGATTTTGATTGGTTAGTTTAAAGGTGAATGGGATAAGTTCAGGTGACCAAGTTTATAAAATGTTTCAAATAACTGTTGTTTTCCTCTCTTTTGAAAATCGTTATTATTTGGCGCAGAGAAAAGATGGGGGAGAAATATCTGATAACAGAAGCACATTCTTCTAGGTCACATGTACTTTGACAGGGTCCTGGTCTGCCTCCTCCGAAAAGATGAGGTGTGCAAGTGAAGAGTTGGGGCCATGGGTATTGGTGGGTGGTGAAGGCGCCTTTTTTCGATGACTTATTGTTAACGCTTTAAGTTTCCTGAGGTGACGCGCCTGCTATTTGCTACCTGCCTCAACCCTAAATTTTAAAGTCTATCACAATTGCAATTTATAAACCTATGTCTCCTTTTTTAAAAGCCTATAAAGTTGCCTGTGTCTGTGTTAAGAGCAATGAGCTGTCCTGATGCATTTCATGGCTCATAGGCCACTTCATCAGAGGTAAATGCTCATCCCACAGGAGGGTTTTTTTTTACACTGGCTGTTGAATACAGTTGTACGTTGATAATATATTTATATTTTCAGCACTCATGAATACAATTAATCAGAGTATAGCTGTATTTAACTTGGGAGACAGTTTAAACATGTGCTGTATGTAATCTTCATGTGGAAAATAAATAAAAAATGTGTTAACTAAATATGTTATACCAGACCCTCCAACATGACCCATTGCATTAGGTACAAATATTCCACTCTTGAGCTTCCAACTGTCAAACTGGTTTAAATGAATTAATTGATATTTAAAAAACTATTTGCTTCTTTAGCAAAGGAGCAAGGGCGTCGGAACTGGGGGGCACGGCGCTCCCCCCAAAAAATGTCAAGGGGGTGCCCAGGACCGCAGAAAGGGGAGACAGCGGGGACCTTTGTAAGCGGTCCTGTGCACCCAGGACTGCTTGCAAGGGTCCCCGTTGACTCCCTCTGTCCACGGTCCTTGGCGCCCAGGACCGCTGACAGGGGGAGGCACCGTGGACCCTTGTAAGCGGGGGGATGTGACGCCAGGCCGTTCATCCCGCGCTAGGGAGACTGCAGAGAGTGTGACACTGGCGCGACCTCAGGGTCACGCCAGCGTCATGCTGAGAAGAGAGGGAGCGCAGCACAACAGGAGGAAGAAGGTAAGTTCATGTTGTAGGTTTATTGGGACTTTGGGAGGCTAAGGAGATTATTTTGAGACTGAGGGGGCGACATAAGGGGATTATTTGGAGGCTGAGGGGAGACAAGAGGGGGATTATTTGTAGGCTTGGGAGATATGAGGGGGATTTTTGGAAGCTGGGGAGACATGATGGGGGTTATTGGAAGCTAGGGAGACATCAGGGGATTATTAGAAGCTGGGGATACATGATGGGGATTATTGGAAGCCGTTGAGACACAAGTGTTTTTTTTGGAAGCTGGTGAGACATGATGGGGCTTATTGGAAGCTGGGGAGACATGATGGGGATTATGGGAAGCTGTGGGGGCTGAAGACATGATCAAAGTACTGGCTGCAGACGTGATCGGTTGACCACACCCCAATAGGTTGGCCAGGCCCCCTTTGGTGACGCGTTGCCGCTTTGCGGCGGCACAAATAAAACTTTACATAGCGGGGGCGCATCGAGATGTGAGGGGGCACCAATGGGAGGGCTAAGCTCTCGCCCCCCCCAAAAAAAAGTTGTGACACCGCTGCAAAGGAGGTTACCATAGTAACTGCCAGTTAGTAACTGAGGAGCAGAGTATTTTGTACCTAATGGAATGGGTCATGTTGGAGGGTATGTTATACTCATAAATAACTAAATATAATAAATAAATAACTAAATGGATACAAACTTAAGGTCTCTCATTTGGAAGCATAGGCTACACACACACACACATAATAAATATATATATATATATATATATATATATATATATATATATATATACACACACACACACATAAAATATATACACACACATTAGTTTCACTTAGAGACTGTTAAAGCATCACCACTGGCTGTAGTGCGTTGCAGTGTGGCTGCATCTAACAGTTTCTGCACAAATACTATCAATGATAAGCAGCCTTTATTAGAAAATGTATATTTTTAAGGTGCAGAGACTTCTTACATTAGGCCCCATTAGCTGATTAGGCCCCAGCTGCATTGAAATAACACTACTAAAATCTGAATAATAGAAATACACTTAAGGCATAATCAAACTTGATTAGTTATTCTCTGTTAATAAAATAAGAACCAATGTATGGTATACTATATACTGTAGTATAGTATAGTTCTCTTTGGGCCAGAATCAGACTTCCATGTGACACACAACTTCCGCAAGCTGCTTGTGGGTGCTGGAGAGATGTTCCACAGCGGATCTGCTTCCGTACAGAGCTCATTTCAGTTCAGAACCATACGGTGGAGTATAGGCTGTGGGGGCGACAATTAGCAGTTCCGTTTGTATCCGTTTGTATCTGTGTGCGGATAGACTCAAAACCATATGGAACACTTAAGACTGCTTTATGCCTGTCATTTTGTATAAAATATGCATGAGAGAGGGGAGTGACATGGGAGTTTACCCCTCTTCCATGCAAACTTCTAGACCTCTATATGTACAGAACACGTGCATAGCTCTGAATATGGCCCTTTTGTCTTTGGAAAAAAGCCCCATACATTTCTAATGCCCTACACCTGAATCTTATAGATCTCAGAGGGGAACATTTAATCTACAATGTGCACATCAGATGTAAGAAAAATGTAGACATTGTAACTAGGGGCCGTATTCACAGATCCGTTTTCACGTGGAGTTGCAGTATAACTGCGCATGCGTAGTAACTTTATTTACGTAAGTTACATAGAATATACACACGTAAGTGCTTTAGGCACGGACATGTGGATCGCACGAGGATATACGTACAGAGGGGCGGGGTTGAAATATGAATAGTTATGTGAAAGAGGGAGGGGGAAGCATTTAAATGAGTCTTTGAGGGCGGGGTTACATAGAATCGCACGTATGGAATACATATACACATGTAAGTACACATAAAGTTAGAGGTGCTCTATGGAGGTGTAAGTCTATGATTGCACGGATGTAAGACGGGAGTGTCATGGGTGTTGACTTGCTACGTGCGTGCACATAATTGCGTACGTTTAAAAGACGCATCTCTGAATACGGCCCTAGAGCCTTAATGAGTTCATTTACACTTAAGGAGGTAAAATTAGGAATGGCTTTTTTAAACAAACCTAAGCCTAATAAGGTTTCCTAATATTACATTTGCAAAATGTCTGGTCATAAAGGTGCTATCACTCACATAATACTGATGAATATACATATAAATCCAATCATAATGACTGGCTTGTTGTGCAATTTGGTGTCTAGTAATCTCAATGGAACTATATTCTTTAAACAGAGACATTTTAGGAACAGTTAGTCTGATTTAGTGGTCTTCAAATGCAAATAAAGTATTCTAATCAATTTGAAATGTAAAGTATGCTCTCTCTCAGTGTAGGTATTAATGTATGTTCAGAGTGAATGGCATAATTCCAATATCTCAGATCCTTTTTTTAATTGCATGCTGATAGCAGAAGTTAATGTTGTCAAATTAAATAAAGGAAAAGCAATGTCGACATGGATTAAGTAAAAAAAAAATGTAAAAAATGAAAAAGAAACATTGAGCTAAATAATACCTGTATTTGTATATATTACATTATAGTAATGCATGTACATAATAACTTTTAATAAAATGTATCATTTATTTATTATCAGGTATTTATATAGTGCTATCGTCAGAGCCGTAACTAGAAATTTTTGCACCAGGGGAAAAAAGGAAAAATGGTGCCCCCTGTCCCTGAATTCCAAACCAATTTAATCTGAATTATTAACTTATTGGTGCCCCCTGTGCAGCCGCCCCTATCACACACCCCTAGTTACGGCCCTGGCTATCATATTATATAGTGCTTTACAGAAAATATTTAACATTTACATCAGTCCTTGCCCCATTGGAACTACATTCTAAGTTCCCAAACACAGACATACACATATAGACTGGAGCTAATTTATTCAGCAGCCAATTAACCTACCAGCATGTTTTTGGAGTGTGGAAGGAAACCGGAGCACCCTAAGGAAACCTACGCAGACTCAGGGGGGACATACATACTCCACACTGAACTCAATTTCTCCAAAAACTCTATTTCTTTGACTTATATGAGTTGTTGTAGTACCCAAATAGAAAGCTTAAAATGCAAAACGACTTTTATTTGTAAAACCATTAAATGTGGAATCGCCATTTGTCTAAAAGTTATATTGTTAATAAAAGATGCATTGTTAAAAGTAAAAAATAACAAAACTTGAATAAGAGTTTTATTCTCCAAAAAAGAAAAGCAAAAACTAAATGTACTTTATATCTTCATGACTAATGCAGAATGGCTAGAGGAAGCCTGAGGCATTTATTTTCAAGACTTCCACTCCTAATTATACTGATGTTAGAATTCCTTCTACATACAGTGCAGACTGTGGTTGTGAACTGATCAGCACATGTCTAGTTTTATCTATAAAGCTTGATTTACATCTTAAAAAAAAAAAAAATATTTTATATGCATCAGGTGGCTTGTCCCATCTGAATCAACAATGCAGTATTCAAAGGAGACAACTTTCTATGATGTATGTCTGTTAGCAATCAGGATTTGTACCCAAAAAAATTCAGTCAGTAAATGAGTTCAAACTGTTTACATTTTTCCCAATTATTTTAAAACTACAGAGACCCAGATGAGTCACATGCTGTAACTGAAACTGATTGATTTTTTTGGAATATACGTTAGCTGATATGAGTCAATATTAAAATACTTACTGGCTAAATCCAGACCTTCACTACCGATACAATGCCAGATCCTCCCTGATTGTCAACTCCAGTATGGGTGGAGGAGGTCACGCCCTTCGCTAAAACCCTAAAACACTAGAACACTAGACCTACCTTAAGATTTATGCACCATCTGAAACCAGCCGTTACTGTACTACTTACATACATCTTACTCCCATATAACAGAAGCACTTCCAGTCACATCCCAACCAGCCACCAGAATGCTAGATCCAGATCCATCCTGGTAATGAATGCAGAGCTTACCAATCCTAGTGATTAGTAAACTGCCCCTCCCCCTTGCTGCGGGGAAGTGATTTTTAGGTTTAGGCTGCGGCGAGGGGATAGAGTTTAGAAGAGGAGTCTTAGGGTTAGGCTGCGGGGAGGGGATGGACTGGAGAAGAGGAGTCTTAGGGATAGGCTGTGGGGAGGGGAGTCTTAAGGTTAGGCTGCACGGAGGGGATGAATTAGAGAGGAGAAGGCTAGCATAAGGCTAAATAAGGTAAATAATATATAAGTAAAGCATACACACAGAACATATAACAGAAGGGGCAATTTTCTGGACAGATGAAACCCTATTGCACAATTTTTTTTTGGTATCCTATGTAGAATTATTCCAGAAAACAGAAGAAAATTGACAATTTATTATTAGTAAGCAAAAAACACATTTTAAGCCATTCTATTGAAAACATCTGAAAGGTTAATAAATAGTTAACTGTTATTCACTTTGAAGTTAAATGATTACTCTTTTTGCTCTACAGTTAAATACAGTATAATGTTTGCTATGACATTTTGACAAGTGAATATAACAATCAGTCAAGTGAAGGCTGGAAAACAATGATTTATACCGCATGTTAACAAGTTAAGAAAAAATACAGTTAAAAATAGGAATTTTCATTATCTGATAAAACACTGGATTTAAATGATGAAAAAGGCAAAATAGACATGGCCCTCTGCAGAATCATATATTAAGATGTCATGTCTTGGTCTTTGCAGGCATATCTAGACTTTTGTCACAGCTAATCACTTTATAAGGGAAGATGGTAGTGTTTACAGATGAACAGAAGTTTATTTTAGCCCACTAATGATGATAGAATAATGGTTGATGCACTTTGACATACAGGACTGGATCCAGAGTTAGGTACATTAGACCACTTACGCATACAAGGTGTGTAAGTGGCCTGATTTGAAAGGAGGGCGCAGATGTTACGCTAGTGTTATGATAGTTCCGTACAAGCCCATTGCTGTGTTTCCCCTCTGCCAGCTAAAGTGGGCGGGGGGAAGCATGTCAATTGTACAGTGTATGAGGGGGCTCCCACAATGGTGCGGATCAGTGGTCGTACAGACCTATTATTCGCACGATAGACTTAAGGCAGGCTTATGGTAGCGTAAGCTGCCATAAAGCCCACACGAGAGAGGGGTGTGACAGGGGGCACTAACTCCCCTCTCTCTGTCGGACGGACAGACCCCCGCACGTAGGAAAAGCATGTGGGGGTCTGGATCTGGTCCACAGTCTTTATCAAGGTAGTGGACTACCTTGATAAAGACTGTATGTTAAAACACATTGGTGGGTTCACTTGAGAGTCGGTGGCAGAGCTCCAGTACATTTGCAATGTGACTGGTTTATCCTCCCGGGAATTAACATCTTATACTACTGTTTCTCCCACATTCCGTCCGGTACAGGGCTCCTCCCCCTAGAGGGGTATTTCTGTTTTCTTCTATTCGATATCATTTGATTTTAGGTTTGGTGTTTTATGTTATATCTAATGGGTGTATTTAATTTGTAATATATGTTTTTTATTTAATAAATATCATCATCTGATTTTACACATTGCAAGTTTTTTTCTCTTTATCTTTACCAATTGATACTATGTACGGATTAGAGTTGTCTACACTGTATACTGTGTTGTGACTGATAAAAAGAGATCCTCTCCTTCCATTTCTTTTGGTTCCTGTATCTTTGCAAGTTTAAATAAGATACATGGTATATGAAAGAG
>WWET01000017.1:1421627-1439046 GCA_011038615.1 Limnodynastes dumerilii
ATTGGACATTGTGGAATCGATTTGATCAGAACTAAAGTAACTTGTTTCAAATTCACATGGTGTAGGAATTTATATATTTTCTGCACCTTTTATATTTAGATTATGCACAGATTTCTATTTTCCATTTTTGAGCTCTTTGATGGTGTGAGTTTTTCACTTTCCCATTATTATGTTTTTTTTGACACTGTATGTATTAGGTATTCATTCTTTTATACTCTCTTATTGGTATTTTTTTTATTTTTTTTTATGACTGTTTTGGATCATTGTTGTGATTATAGTGACATTATTCACTATTTTATATATACACCTCAGCACCCACTATACTTTATATTTTTGTATAATATTGATGTTCTTGCCATAAAAGGTAGTACCCCCTTAGTGACTATATTTTATATGTTATTATAATGGGGCATTTAAGTATCTGCTAAAGGTGTTATTTTATTATGATTAAGATCAACTGGTGCTTGACGACACTTTTTTACAACTTATACTGTTCTTTTATTTTTTGTCACTTTGGAATACTTAAAGATGTTTCTTGCTCATATGAGCTAAATATGTATTACATATATATGAGTGTGTGTTTTAATTTTTTGTTTTTGTTACTTATTGAGAAATAAAAAAAACGTTTATTAGTTAAATGTTTTCAGGTATATGGGGAGACCAGTGGAAATTTTACAATAATTTACAATTTTATTTGATGCTCAGAGCAGAGTGAGAAACTCCACTCTGACATTTAGTAAATATAACAAAGTGCAATCCCGCATTCAGAAGAACAGGCTGGCAGAGATATGCCAGGTTTACAAGGATCACCAGGAAACAGCAATTTGCCATGGCAATCCATGTTTTGTAAATATGAATCAATTCATTCATATTTAGTGCAATAATGTCCATTTTCAAGTAAAAAATGTATTATTGCTTCAAAATAAAGTGAAATGGGCATTGCAAATAGACCTTAGAGTGCTGTGATGGGTGCATATATGTACAGAGCACTGTGTTTGCCGAAAACAACACTTTATAATGCTTTAACAAACAGACATTTGAGGATTCCCTCACATACCATCCACCCATCAAATAACCACCCTGAGACATTGGATGCTAATCAAATAGAAATGATTGACTAGGCATTTAACTCCTGCCTGTCTGACCTTCAAGCAAAGCCTTGGCATTTATACTGTCTTGACTGATCATGACTCTGTGATCTTATTGAGCAAGTATTGTCTTTTTGCTCATGCAGGCTTCTGTGTTTAAATAGATGTTATCTTGCTAAGTTGCAAAGCTTTTTTTTTTTAGCTAGATACAATACAGTACTTATGAGCCCAGTTAATTCTTTTTAACATAAGCCCTAAAATAAATACTGCATGCTCATTAAAATTATTACATAGATACACTATTGATTCTTTTATTCTCTAAACTATGCTCAGTCACTGATCTTAATATAATAATAATCTCTAATATAATCTCCTCACCCCCTCTCTGACCATCACTTTATCAGCTGCAAACTCTCCTATCACTTGCACTAAATCTATCACTAATTATAGCACTAAGCTGTATAATTCTGAAACACCTTCTCACACCCGTAGAAATCTTAATGCCATTAATTTTAATCAACTTTCTTAATCTGTTCAGCAATATTTATATCCAGTCTCTAATCTCGACTCTCCTGATATAACCATATCTCACCTAAACCAATCTCTAGCAACGATCCTTGACCAAGTCGATCCAACTACCCCTTATGGACCCCAGTGACTTCAATGTACACTTATGACACACGATACCTTAAAAAACTGTCCCACAAAGCAGAACATAGAAGACACAAATCTCGATGACTTTGATTACTTTGTATTTCTCATTTCTATTCAGGCTTCTAACACTAAATGCCTCTTTCCTACATTTAATTCCTTCTGAACCCTCCTGTGCACAATCCATCAGCCTCAATCAACATCCAAGATCTTGAAATGTACTTTAAGAACAAGATTGACAAGATAAAACAGGAATTACCCTCCTACTCCTCATATACTAACATACTATCCAACACCCTTTATCCACCCTATGGCACTATGACCTTATTCCATCTCACAAATGAAGAGGAATTTTCTGCTCTATTCTTTTCTTCCACTCTACCTTCCGTCTTGATCCTGTACACTCACAAGTCAGTCGATGCCTATCCTCTGTGCATATTCCCACACAAACTACAATCTGCAATCTCTCTCTTAAGACTGGTATCTTCTCCTCTTTATTCAAGCATGCACCGCCTCACTCACTTCATTTCCTTACACAATCTTCTAGATCCTCTTCAGTCAGAGTTTTAGTCTCAACATTCCACTGAAACTGCACTGACCAAGGTGGGCAATGTTTTAATCACTGCTAAATCTATAGGTCACTACTTCCTTCTAATTCTCCTAGATCTTTCTGATTCCTTTGACACTGCTGATAACTCTATTCTCATACAAATGTTACAATTCCTTGGTATTCAGGAAACAGCCCTTTCCTAGTTCACATCCTACCTCTCTAATCGCTCTTTCAGTGTTAGATTTTTTTCTAGATGTCCCTTTCCTGTCCTTCCACTATCTGTTAGAGTACCACAAGGGTCAGTCTTGGGTCTGTTGCTCTTCTCTATCTATACTTCTTCCCTTGGACAACTAATAAAGTCATTTGGTTTTCAACTCAATGCAGATGATACACAAATCTACCTATCCTCCCTGATCTATCACCAACTGTGCTGGCCCATGTAACTAAATGTCTTTCTGCCATTTCATCCTGGACCTCCCACCATCTTAAACTTAATCTCTCAAAAACAGAGCTTTTCATATTTCCTCCTGCCAACAAAAGCTACCCAACCAGTCTCTCTATTGCTCTTGACAACACTGAAATATTCCATATTCGTCAAGCTAGCTGCCTAGGTGTTTCAATTTGAACTGTCCTTTGTGCCCCATATACAATCTGTTTCCATATCCTGTTATATACACCTAAAAAACATTTCCAGAATATGAAAATATCTCTTATAAGACACTACTAAAACTCTTATTCATGCACTATCATCTCCCACATTGATTACTGCAATGTTCTCTGGACTCCCACAATAAAAGTTCACTCTGTCAGTATATACATTGGTTGCCTGTATACTACATAATCAAATACAAAATCCTCTTGCTAAACTATAAAGCCATAAACAACACTGCACCTGCATACAGTGGTGTTTCTAGACTAAGTAGAGCCCAGGGTGGGAAAAAATTCTGGTGCCCCCCCCCCCCCCAAAAAAAAGAAACCCTACGCCCCCCACCCCCACCCAAAAAAAAGGTATGCATCCAGCCTTTTTTCCCCTTGTATGTGCCCAGCCATCCACTTCTGCCAATTGTTGTGCCACCCTTAAGTGTGTCCAGCCTTCTTTTGTGCTCAACTTATATGTGTTCAGCTTCTTTTTGCGTCCCCTTATATGTGTCCAGCCTCCTTTTGTGTCCCTTTTATGTGCCCAGCCTCCGTTTGTGCCCCCTTATGTGTTCAACCTCCTTTTGTACCCCCTTATGTGTTCAGCCTCCTTTTGTGACGAATCATATTTGCCCAGCCTCCTTTTCTGCCCACTTATGTGTTCAGCCTCTTTTTGTGCCCCTTTATGTGCCCAGCCTCCTTTTGTGCTCCTTTGTGTTCAACCTCCTTTTATGCCTTTATATGTGTTCAGTCTCCTTTTGTGCCCCTTATAGGTGTCCAGTCTGATTTTGTGTCCCTTATAGTTGTCCAGCTTCCATTTCTGCCAGTTTATATGTGCCCAGTCTCCTTTTGTGCACCCTTATATGTATCCAGCCTCTTTTTGTGCCCCCTTATAGGTGTCCAGCCTCCTTCTGTGTCCCCTTATATGTGCCCAGCCTCCTTTTGTGCCTCCTTATTTGTGTTTAGCCTCTTTATGTGCCCCCTTATTTGTTTCCAGCCTCCTAATGTGCCACCTTATTTGTGCTCTGTTTCCTATTGTGATACCTTAATTGTTCCCAGTCTCCTTATGTGCCCCCTTATTTGTGCCCACTCTCCTTAAGTGCCACCTTATTTGTACCCAGCCTTTCAACTTCTAAAGTAATAAAATAATTTTCTAAACTTACCTTTGACTTCATGATCCTTCCTCTGTGGCGCAATATAATTCAGCATAACTGTCGTGAATCAATTCCAATGAATAACGATGCCTCAGAGCGTTATTTAGTGAAAAAGATCTGGTCTTACAGGGCTCCCATAGGAGCCCTGTATATCCAGGACTGTTAAGCTTAATGACGCCGGATGCATCTGTCATATGATGTAGCCAGTGTCTGTGTAAGCCGCAGCCTACGTGACTATCGGCTCAGGTGAGGGCAGCGTGACCTAAAGAGGGGCTGCCCTACTGGGCACCCACCTTTAAGTCATCTAGGGGCGCACCCCATGTGATAGCACGGCTTGCCCGCCCCTAGAAATGGCCCTGCCTGCATACATATCCTCACTTGTCTCCAGATATATCCCAGCTTGTTCTCTCAAATCATCACAAGATTTACAACTCACCTCTACACTTCATAAACGCTCTGATTACCGGTTACAGGATTTCTCACGGGCTGCACCCACTCTCTGGAATAACCTTCCTCGCCTATTAAGACTATCCACTACTCTACAAACTTTCAAATGCACCCTTAAAACTCACCTCTTCATATAAGCTTACCAGATTCTTCAATCTTTTTAGGCATTTCTTAACATATTAACAACCACTTTGCCTATTTATTATATTATGAACACAAACCTGTACACTCTCTCTTTCTATTCTAAAATTCCCTCATCTCTAACACTGATGTGTGACTGGATCATACAGAACACTGAGCACTTTTACCATACAACCTGGCTGGTCCATTATGTGATATAAAGCACTCGCACTTATGTATTAAACCCACTGTCCTATAGAGTTTAAGCTTGTGAGCAGGGCCCTCTTACCCACCCAATCTGTTTGTTACTACCCAGTCTTGTTAATACAGATTGTTAAAATTTTAAAGTGCTACATAATCTGCTGGCTCGATATAATAACCTGTTAATAAATAATAATAATAATAATAATAATAATAATAATAATAATAATATCAGAAAGTGTGCAACATTAATAATAACATACAAAAAACAGAGGGTTATCTTGTAACATTACTAGAAGTACCACAGTTGTTACAAATAAAAATATGAATGTCTGTACCATACTTTTACAAAAAAAAAGCCAAACATGGTTAAAGTTGGAAAAATTGGCAATTTATAGACCCATAAATATCTGAAATGCAAATAAATATTTGATCACTGTAAATTTAACAACCCTAATTCATAATAAATCATTGATAGTAACTTTTACAGTTAATGTATAATACTTTGAAAATGCAATATATTTCTGCTAGACTAAGAGAAAGGTTTAGATGTTCTATAAAGTATTAAACTGGGAATTAAAGGCTTCAACCAAGTTTCCGTGGCGGTAGTTGAAAGACATCTGATTCGGTTGTTAAAGATTAAAGCATAGTATGGCATGGGGGTCATCCATTGTAATAATTACACTGTGAAAGCGAAAACACAAAGAAGAAAAAAATAGATGGAGCTACAGTTTTTCAGATTTAAGATGACGTAATACATTTCTTTGTTAAAAAGCCAAGTACTATAAAAAACAAATGATACAAAGTAAAAATCTTATGAATATATTTCATCTGTTTCAAACAGTATTAGAGTTGAGAGGTGATATTTCCCAGCACAAGTCTAAATAACAGTGTAATAGTAAAGCTGGTCAGTATCTGTTTTCAGTAAGCTATTTAAAGATGTATTCCTGCATGCAAAGAATACAATTAACTTGACTACCCCTGAAAACAACATGGTTTTGCCCAGGAGTGACTTTAAGTTCTTATTTTAAGAAGATTCTTAAGTGTGAATCAGGTCCATTACATCTAAACACTTTTGCAATTTGTCATTCACCACCATTATAGAGTTAACTCCAAAAAGATGTCTTTGAGAATGCAAAGGTTCATAAAAGTATATTCTTTAAAGACAAGAATAATCTTCTCCCTCTGATTTTTTAATATAAAGGACAGACTGAGAACCTATGCCATAGATAACCAGAGTGACTTTCTGTAACTGGTTAAAATTTGGGAAAGGCATGTTAAATGAATGATATTAAATGAAATATCAATCAACATAATTGAATGCAATAACTTTTGCAATAAGTTCTGAGTAGATAAAATACTAACGATCAGCACCCACATACTTATAACCTGTTACTGCTATACTAAGTTTTAATTTATGCAAGAAGGCTGTAGTTCACTCCTAAATCCACTAAGCTCTACTGTAATCAGAGCTATCATTAGCCAATTGATCTTCCCTAAATCATTTGTGTGTAGCAAGACAAAGATCACAATTCTTTAACTACAAAAAATGATAACAAATGACATACAAAATAGATACAGTTAACTTCTTGATAAGTAATAGGATTAAAATTCAATATTAAAGGGCCACAAATATGCTATTAATAATTTCTATGACTGGGTGAAGCATGAATCTTGGAGTCAATCCAGTGACTCCCATGTAATGGCACACTACACAAGGGTGACAATTTAAGGAACATTTGGGAACATCTTACTTCCTGTTCACTAACTGTGTACAAATGTAATTCAAATGAACTTGTGTTATCACCTAAATACAAGGAATGTGAGTGATCTGGATGTCGGTGAACTATTAACATACTGTATATAGTATTGACACTTGGGTAAAATATAAAACATTCTCTTTGACTAAAGCTAGGTATACAGTAGCACACAATTGTGCAGCATGTACATACTATGCAAACCTCTGGTAGATCTTCTGACTCTTCTTTTAGAATTGGCACAGTTTAGGTTATATCAGCTTTGCCAAGCTATACTATTATCAGTCTACATGGTTTATGAAGTGTTTTGTTGTCATTCTGCCAAATTGGATTAGCATCCACACTATACAATTATTGGCCTGATACTGGTATAGTGTGCCCGGCTTAAGAATACAAATACAATGCGCACGTAAGGCTGCAGAGCTGATCGTAATAGTTAGGGTAGGAATCTGGCCATAAGGTGACCGTAGGTCTGGATCAGGCCCTTTGTAACCAATGCAGCTAATTAATGCTTTTTAAAAAAATATTGTCCGAAGTCCGTAGGTACGCGCATGTAGCGGGGAATGCATGCCCATTGCACTTACGTGTCCAGATTCCTACCTTAAGTTTTACAACTAAGTCTGCAGCCATATGTCCTAGGTCTGTGGCTGTACTTTTGTAAGTATGGATGCGTATGCGCAAATGTTCTGGGGCAGGGAACTTACACAAATGACTTGCATGAGTCCCCTGTCATACTTAGGTTAGGATCTGTCCCATTGGGCCTGATCCAGAGCTACGGCTGCCGTCGCTAGTACGGCGGCCGTAGCTCTAATGCGCGGCGTCACTATGGAAACGCCCAATCTTAGATCGGGCGTCCATAGTAGCGCCGTAGGGACGCTGGAGGGGACGTCCCCCAGCATCCCTACGCTCACGTTACTACTGGTGGGCGGGGGAAGGTAAGTAAATGAGGGTGGGGGGGGGCGTGCTAAGAAGCCATACGCTCCTGTGTGAGCGTATGGCCCCTTCCTTACACCGGGCGAAGCTAGGGTAGCCTTCAGCCGGCGTAAGGAAGGGGCTATACGCCCGCACAGGGGGAGTGCCAGAGGGGAGTCAGCGATGTAACGCTGAGCGTTAGGACGCTCAGCGCTACATCGTAGCTCAGGATCAGGCCCATTATGTCTACATTTTATTCCATCTTTTTCTTTGTCACTGAATATTCAACATCCATACAATATAAATCTCCAATTATTTATTGCTCTATAAACATCTTTGTTAGATCTTATGCTATAAAAGCCAGCAATGCTTACCATTCACTTGTTTTTATTTTCCTTACATAGCATCTCTATACACATGTTAACATTCATTACACCCCCTCATTCACATTACATTTATTTTACATTTACATTTACACTCTACAAATAAACAAATATTCCTACCTTAAAAGTCTATCTGTAATATCCTTAAACAGTAGCCACAATATAACATCTCTTAAATCACAAAATGTCACAACTCCTAGGTTTCCGAGGTCTGCCTGAGAGGTCACTAGACTCACTATAGCACCTGACTGCTGTTCCAAAGTCCACCAGAGGGGTCACCTGTGTCTTACAGTGCTGCTGTGTTGAGCCAGGTGCATGAGCTACCCTGAATCCCAGACAGCTGTACTCCAGGAAGCTTCCCAGCACTCAGGGCTGGTTTATTGTTGTCCATTCCTTGGGTGAACTGCATTCTGTTCCATAACTCTTTGCTACTACAGGCAGGGCTAGATATCAATCATAAAGTGGTCCTGTAAAAAATTGTTGAAGTTGCCTTATGTGGGCGTGACCAAATAATTGGTAGGCAGGATTAACACATAAGTGGACCCGGTCGGCACATCATTATCATCAGCCACATTAGTGGTAGGTATTTCTAATATACAAGGTTATGGAAAACTTTTAAAACTGGACTAGGTAATATCCTCAACAAAAGACGACAAAGTATTGTCAAAGTAATTAATGTAAAAAAAATGAATATTTGGTTGCAACAGGTGTGTACACTCAGCACCCTAGTGACTGCCACCCAAATCAGATAGCATCCTAGTGACCCCTACTGAATACAGACAGAATCCTAGTGACATTACAAAAATCTAATGACCATACCATTTACTAAATGCCAAACATATAAAATAGTATTTAAACAGATTGGGTAGAACTATTACAACAACATTTTTTGGATTTTGAAATAAACTGTCCTAGAATTACGGTAATTAAATAATGGGTCATATACTGTATGTAAACGTAGTTTGATTTAAAAAAAAAAAGTGTATTGTATATTTGTCACCTGACCTGATGTATTTTTGGCAACTTTTATGAATAACGCCAGGGGCTAGATTTACTAAACTCGAGATTGTCAAAATCGCCACTGTTTGATATTTTTTAGTGGCAATTTTGAAATCTCAAATTTACTAAAGATGATTTTTGCTAGCAAATTGTCAGAGATGTTTTTTTTCAAAATCGCCGTTGTTGAGCTATCTGTGGTGATTTTTCCCATTCATGAGATACAAATCTCAGATTTACTAAGGTGCGAATTGTAGAATGGGAGTCAAAATCACCACAGATAAAAGAGGTGGGGGTGATTGTCTATTTCATAGAAATCGGCACTCACCCTCTGAAAAAAACCTTGTAAAAACAAATGTATTACATAATTTACATTGCTGCAGCGAATAGCAATTAACCCTTAGCATGTTGTGCCACCTAGAACTTTAAGTCACAGCATGCCTTTGTATTCCAAGCCATACTGTGACTTCTAGTACCCTAAGTGGCAGCATGCAAAGAGTTAACAGCATGCTGCCGCCACCACAGTGTGACCCGCTAACAGTACACTTCATACATTGGCCCTCTGTCCAGGGCCGGATTACCCGCTAGGCATCTTAGGCCTTAGGATGTTTAATCACAAATCCGACGTTTCAGTGTCCTATATAGGGAATATAACAACATATATATAACAATTCCCTTCTTATTTTCCCTATATATATATAGCACATCAGGTGTCACAAACTTCTAGCCATCTAAAGGGTTGCACATTATCTAATCTTTTAATAAGCAATTATATTTTAAAATACATTTAATGAAAGAATGAGACACCTATATGTAGTATAATACGATTAAGTAGCTTATGCCAGTTTTACAAGCTGTATCAAATAAATTGGACACTATTACAAAAAGGGGACTGTAAATAAGTGCTTTGCAATATAACAGTGCATTACCATGTGGTAGAGTTTTAATTTGCTGCAGAGTATTCTAAGAACATTCCAAGATCTATGCTTCTATCACTGTAACTGCAAAGCCCCACACAACAGGTAATATATGCAGGGAGTCAGGTTGCTACATTTTTCTTTTAGATTAATACTGGTAATATAAATTGTACACCTCCACACAATTCTGTCTCCTGACTCCTGGCATGTGCTGACTAATAGTCAGCAGTGTGAAGGATTCCTAGACCTTTAGGACCTGATTCACACCTAAGAAGTTTCTGCTGCTTAGGTGCGGAGATTTGAGAAATTACTAACTACACATACATAGTAGGTCATTTACTCATTCTACGTACCAGTTAGGAACGTTGATTGCCTCTATGCGGTCTTTACACACTTGGACTAGATACGTTAAAGTGCCATTAGATACTTAAAACAGGGGGCGGGTTCGGGGCAGGAACAGCAAGTTAGGTGTGGATCTGTCCACACCTAACTCACTCTTAACAAATAAATAAAATAAATAAATACATTTTTATTTATTTATTTATTTTTTAACAGGCCTATCGGGAAAATTCCCAGTAAGGTTTATGGCCAATCCGCACCTGACCACAGGTCCCAGTCTACTATTACTGGTTTCAGTCAGTATATGTGTGCCCTTGAACTGCTTAAACAAGTCCCAACTTTCTTCCTCGCATTACCCAGAGACCATTATTACAAGTTCCAGCCTGTCGCTTGTATCTTTAATTCAGATGTTTATTTACCTGTTTTTCTGGTGGAAAATTGCTTATTTGGGCACTCTTTTGGACTTCAATTTGTAGTACCTGTGTTTCTGTTTCAACAAATCACATTCTCAGATACCCAAGCCTCAGTGGCACCTGTACTAACCAGCGTACCAGGGCAGCCCAAGTGTGATACACAATAATCGCCATATCTCTCTCTCTCTCTTCAGTTAGCTTTTTATATTTCCTGCCTTTCACCACTTTCGGTGTGCCCTATAGGATGCATGCTCTGTCTGTAACAAACTAACCTATATTCATGCCCTCTTGCTAACAACCTTGCTTAAAGAGTCAGACATTGCCTTATCTGCTGCACTTTCACATGGTGGACACTACATCACTCATGTCTTCAGGCCTAGAGACAAATTCGGAGGAGCGGGTGGACTGTTTCTCTCCCCAAATTGTGTATTTACAGTTCTAGCCAATGTCCATAAACTTTTACATCCTTTGGCGCTAATGCTGTAGGGATTGTCAACCCATTCTCTCTGAATGTTGCTGTGATCTATCATCACTCCAATGGATCCTTCCAACAATTTCTACAACACTTCTCAGCGTGTCCCGTGACATTTGATCCATAATCCTAGGTGATTTTAAAATCTGTAATAGTAATGTGCAACGAACAGGTCAAGTGCAGTTTTAACAAGCAATTTAAAAAGTCTTGTATACCAATCATACAGATTATTAGTGCCCAATAGTTCAAAGGAAGATATTAGACATATGCAGTCTCACAACCTTTTTTGTTCCTTGTATTTACATAGTGGTCACTTTGGTCCTTGGCTGCACCCCTATATTTATATATACACTTGCACATATTTAATTTGTTGGATAGAAGTGCAGCCATTTTTCTTGCTACTGTTTAGTTTTATTTGGGAGTCTGACCACTCCCCAAACATGGCCGCTGCAAGCTATTCAAATGCAGGTAGTGTCTTAACAGAGACCTCCTGTGTACACATATAGCAAATGGATAGGGACTCACCTACAGGAGGTGCCTTGACGCTGGGCAGGTGAGCTTAACCCAATATAGCTATATTGTGAACTAAACCTCCTTTTTATTTATGTGCAGACACATAGTGTTATTTAATGTATGTTTGGAGCACCGGACCTTTTTTGTTCCTTGTAAGCGCAGTTATAACAAGCAATTTAAAAAGTCTTGTATACCAATCGTACAGATTATTAGTGCCCAATAGTAAAGAAAGATATTAGACATATGCAGTCTCAACTCCAAACTCCTGGGCTCCAGTGACTATACTTTTAAGGATGAATTAAAGAGAAGTGTAAGATGTCCAAATGTATAAACAATTTTTATCTCTCAGACTACAAGATAAATGGAACTCATAGGTGTCTGACCATAGAGAATATAAGAACAAACAGAAAAGCAAATGCTTAGTTTCCATTTAAAAGACCTTCAATTTACTAATACACAGAAAGTAATTTAAAAACAAGATAAAAAGAGAATACCATGTGCTGTGAACACGGATTCAGCAGTCCAAAAATTAGCAGCTCAGCACCATGGGACAGAATACATGACTTTAATAAGAACTGCTACTACTCCAACCAATGTGTTCGATCTGGACCAACCAGCCTTTCAAGGTATATGATCCACACCTCTGTGCAAGTGCTCAGCTAACCACCATGGAATTCTAACTTTAATACATTTCCTTAAACATTTAAACTCATGAAAACGTAAAACGGATGAGTCTGGATTGGTGCATAACATGACAGCAAGCCTATACTGTGCAATGCAACACTAAACCCCACCCACCTGCAAACGTAAGCCAACCTCCTTGTCAAAAGCTGTCTGAAGTGTCATTGGACAGAAGAATGGATTGGGTAGATTCAGGTCAAGTTGCTCAAATGTCTGCAAAGATCAATAAATCAATGATTCACTATACAAAACTGATCCGTGGACTGGATCCAGACCACCGCACAATAAGCAAAATCAGAATTTGTCTGAATAGCTGGCAATATGCATGCTATTGTTCCGTATACCTGGAGATCTTTCCGACAAGGTGGCGCATCCCCTCTGCCTGCCTAAACTCCATAAGGTAAGTGCGGGGAGCATTTCATTTTACAGTAGGGGTTTGGTTTTTAAAATCCATTCAAACCACTGATCATCATGAGTGACTTAAGGCTGTTTTATGGCAGCATAACCCAACTTAAGTCCACATGAGCGAAGGGATTGACAGGGGCGGTAACACATGGAGGCCTATGTGCTACAATCAATGATAAAGTCTCTTCTGCAGTGTGCTATAAGAGTTAATATATCAAAGATATATCAAAGATGACTGTATAAGGAATAATTAATAATGACATGTTATGTAATAAATGACACTATTACTGTGATGCAGCAGATGGCATTTTAATGCTTCCCAAATTTGAACCATCAAATTAAAATGCAGCTTACTACAATCACCTTTAACCTTTTCCCTCTTCTATTCTGGACATCCACTTACATAATAACCCCAAAATCATCCCCACCACTAAAATAGCAGCTTATACAACTGCTTCACAAAAATGATTAAATGCAGACAAGCGCTCTGTTGGTACAAGGATTTGCTTTATGACCATTCAGTTGAATCTAATGATTCATTGGTGAATTTCTCAAACTTCAAAGTAGTTGTAAACCCTCTGATTTCCTGCCTGTTGTAATGAATGGGCTGTGTTGAGTGCTTGCATATTTAAATTTTATTTTTCTAACGTGGCAATGCCACAGGCTGAGAGTGATTTTGATTATTTTCTTTTCTTTCTTTGATTTTTATTATTCTAATAATTGTAAATTGTCTAAAGCTCAAGAAATTACGACACACTAAAAAGGAACTTAAATAAGGCATTGTCATCTTGGTTTCTTTATAAGAAAAAACGAAGCAAGATATGTTACAGTATTTAATACCACTATCAATGTGACTTCAAGCATTAAAATTATGAACTAATTTAAAAATGGTAGCACTCTCTCTTCATCATAAATAATATAAGACTCAATGTGTACTGCATTATTAAAGAGGTGTCCTTGTATGCTGTGCAGGAAAGCTGTCATTTGAAGAGAGAATGATGAAAGTGTATCTGTTGCTTAAAACATTTAATACATGATGCTTGCTTCAAATGTAGTATCATAGACAGGACGGCGTGAATGCATTCACCAGAAAGTTTCTGTCTAAACTGAATAACTGACTGGCCTACATTTGAAATGGCAATATTAGAAAAGGTAGCTGCCTAAGGATTAGACTTGCAGAGTTTGTATTACCTTAATGAATATCTGCAATAAAATTCTATGGATAAAATGAAAGCACAGAGTTCATCACAGAAGCTCAAGATAATTTAACCTCTTAGTAGGATGTAGTGTTCCTCACCAAATTACAAATGTTTGCCAGACAAATGTCATGTATTTGTATGTGTAATGCAGTGGCACACCCAGGGGGGATTCTGGTTGCCCAAATATTAAAAAATGTGGGGGGAATTGAAAATTTGAAAAGGGGCGTGGCTTAGCGACCATATGAGGCGGACTGACATGGAGGAAGATGGTCCTGGCCTGTGCTGCAATAGGAAAGCAGGTGAAGACGGTGAATGGGTCATAACAAATTCAACAGCTCTGGTCCATTGTGTAATGTGCTCTATTAATGCATTGTTTACTGCTATTGCTATTAGATGTGTACCTTCAATATAAAACTACTGTTTTACTGTGTGAAAGAAGAAACTAATAAATCACCTATAAAATTTTTTATCAGAACAGGACTTGTTACAGCCAATAACCAATACATTTTCTTATAATATTTATAGAATAATTAATTTTTTTGAAATCTACATTATAAACGTCCTGCTTTCACAGAGAATGTTAATGGAATGCCCATCTTTGAATCATACACTTTATTAAAATAATGGAAATATTTAGGACCACATAGGGCCTGATCCAGACCTCTGTCACCCGACGTTAATACGCCGGGCGTTAGCGTAAGATCATCTAAAAAGACAATCTGTGCATGAGCCGGGCAGATTTTGCCTGGCCTAGCTACGACAATGCCCAATAGAGGATCGGGTGTCCGTAGCAGCAGCTAATAACGCTAGAGGGGGCATTCCCCTACGTTACTACGCTGCAGTTAGTGCAGATAGGCAGCGAGAGGGAGGGTAATGGGGCTGGGAGGGCTACGCTAACGCCACCGTCCCAGCGTATTAACACTAGCTTACGCCGGCTGAAGTTAGGGTAGCCTTCAGCTGGTTTAAGTGAGTGTTAATATGCTTGAGCAAGGGAGAGTGTCAGGGGAGTGCAGCGATGGTACGCTGAGCGTTAGACCTCTCAGTGTACCATCGTAGCTCTGGATCAGGCACATATTGTATACAACACCTTTATCCCAATAACTCTTGGTTAATGCCATTACTTCAGGGGGACTACTTAATCACATTTTTTATGATTAATTTCCCTCCTCTCCCACACTTCCGACAGAAATATGGGTTAGACTGCAAGGGAGTTCTGCTGTTAGACTTCGCCTGATAAGCAAACATTTTCGTTAAATAAAAGTGAAGTGTGTTTTGTATTCGGTGTTGCTGTGATCCACCATGGTAAGAGAACGTTAAATCACTAAACACATGATCTGTTTCTATAATATGGAAAAGGAAATAGCATGTTAGTAGAGGAAACTATGTCATTTTTCACATAAATGATTTGTTTAGAAAGATGTCAGTTTTGCTAAAGTCATCAATTTCTGTTGTCAGAGCCATAAGAATAAGGTGAAAATATCAAAATAATTTGCGGACTGCACAGTGTTCTCTTCTCTAATGTATCTAAGATTGACTAATACAGCACTGTTGATAACTACCTGGGACAGACTTTGCAAAACTGAAATGAGATGAGATGAAATTGGAAGTTTTATATTCTTTAAATCAGCCCCAATATCTTATTTGGTAATTTGTTTCATGGACAGAGTTAGGAACATATAAAAAAAGGAAATAGGTACCTTGGCAAAACCATGCTGAGCTCATGGGGAGGTCAAATGTAAGATATGCAGACAGAATTCAAATTGTTAGATGTTTCTTAGTTCAATCCTAAATTGCTATATAACATGAACCTGTAATATGGCATTAATCCAGATGCAAATTTGAACTCTGAATCAGCCTCATGTAAGATAAAGATGAGCAAATATTTTTTAAATGGTTCAGTATGATATTCACCTTATAACACATTTACCTTTACAATTGTGCCCAGTTCTGAAGCAAATTTTGTCCATACTTAACAGTAATAGATTTTATAGTGACATCGGGCCTCATCCTGAACTATGCCAAAGCGCTGTGCTTACTAAAGCACATCGTATCGGCGTTCACTTACCTCAACACTCCCCCTGTGTGGGCGTATGGCCCCTTCCTTACGCCGGCTGAAGGCAGTGGACTTTAGAGCAGTTATTCTCCATACAGATGTCTCAAACCCATTTACCTACTGTAAAATTTTAATGTTCCACCCCATCCACCTTACTGTTAATAAGAAGATAATAACTATCAGTTCCTACTTGCAAACGTATCATTTATCACAACTCTCTGTTACCTATACAGTACATGTATGTTTTAACCTTATTTATTAAAGACAGGGCCTGATCCAGAGCTACCCTGGCCCGCTGGCCATAAGTACGGCCAGCGTAGCTCTGGTCCACTCCCTCTGTCACTTCCTCTGTGTGTGCATAGTTACACACAGTTAGCGAGCTGAAGGCTACCCTAATTTCAGCCGGTGTAACTGTGTGTAACTACGCTCACACAGGAGCGTAACACACTAAACCCAGCCCTTCCCTCCTAATTACCCTCCCTCCCCCCGCTCAGCTTCCGTAACTACAGCATAGTTACGGAGCTGCCCGCCCGTTCGTCCGTAACTACACTCTAGGTACGGACGCTAGATCCATGGCGCCATGGTTTATGCCAGGCAAAATATGCCCGGCGCATGCACAGAATGGCATTTCTGCCATTTCTTACACTGCCGCCTGCTGTAAATACGGTGGGCGGCGTATCTCTGGATCACGCCCATCAGCACTATTGTCCTGATCCAGATCTCTGTGTTACACACGTGTTACTTAAAGGGGACTTATGCAAGAGGCTTGTGTAAGTCCTCTAACTTTACTAAATGAGGATCAGGCCCTATATCAGGGGTGGCCAAGCTCAGGCCTCGTGAGCTACCAACGGTTCATGTTTTCCAGGTCTCCTCAGAGAGTCAGAGGTGAGATAATCACTACCAACTGTAGATTTTTTTGAATGTGTCAGTTAGCAATGAACACACCAACAAGGAGACCTGGAAGACATGGACCGTTGGTAGCTCACGAGGCCCGAGCTTGGCCACCCATGCCCTATATGATTAAATATAGCTTACTACGGCCATAAGCCAAAATTGGTCCAAATGGTTATTATTTTAAATGTAAAACATTAGAAACAAATCCTTTCATGTAACAAACTTTGGTTTATAAAATATATGTGGATAGCTTTGAATTTCTCAGGCTAATTTACCAATATTTCTGTGTGATTTAATAACATGGCATTTATGTTATTTAATATACATTAAGGGTTTCAGCCTTTTTTTTATAAACTCCTTTTGGAAAGTGGTCTAGATATGTTCTCTTGGCTTACTGTGACATTGGTATGAAAAATATATAATTATATAAGCGTTGATAAACACTGATGATTAAATACTATGGGCCTGATTCAGACTTAAGAAGGAGCTTGAAATTAAGGACCTGATTCACACTTAAGAATCTTCCTAAAATAAGAACTTAAAGTCACTCCTGGGCAAAACCATGTTGATTGCAGGGGGAATTAATTTAATTATATTCTTTGCATGCAGGGATATATCTTTGAATTGCTTACTGCACA
>WWET01000017.1:1454852-1474314 GCA_011038615.1 Limnodynastes dumerilii
TACCTTATGGCACTTACGAGTGCCACTACCCGCCCTCCCGGCTAATCTAAATACCTCCCCCCTCCCACTTTTACCCAAACCCTCCCCAAGGCGGCATTACGCCACCTCTTTTATTTAAAATACCCTGTGCGGTCTTTAAAGACCACATGGAAGCAATCTACGTACCGAACTGGTATGTAGATTGTGTAAATGATCTACTACGCGACTGCTTCTTAGGTGTGAATCCTGCCCGATGTCAGTAACTTTGGGCTGGATCCAGATCTAGTTAAGTGCTTGAATTTAGTTACTGGGCTAAACCATGTATTTCAGGGGGAGTCAAGTTAATTGTATTCTTTGCATGCAGGGATATATCTTTGAATTACTTACTGCACACAGATACTGACCAGCTTTACTATCACACTGTTATTTAGACTTGGACTGGGAAACGCCACATCTCAACTTTAATACTGTTTGCAACAGATGAAATATGACTCCCTTTCAATCAACATGGTTTAGCCCAGGAGTAATTTTTCTCTCTTAATTTCAAGCTCCTTCTTAAGTCTGGATCCAGCCCATTGAGAGTTATGCAGTGAAATTGATATTTAAGGACCTGATCTTGACCTCTTTGCATTTTAAGTATGCATGAAGGTTATTAAGTTCAAATGTGAGAGAGGGCTGAACCCCCCTTTTATGTGCGAAGTTCTGGACACTCACATCCTGCCTTAAAATCTCTGCACTGAATGCACATTTGTGTGGATCTTCCTTCCGCCGCCCATTTACCTTAATCTGCATGCCTATCCCCGCCTCTCTGGTAGGGATTAGGTATGCCGATTTCAAGTAACACCCTTCAGCACAGAAAACCTATGGAATGAAAGTGAGTTTTGCATGTTAGGACTTCTGAAGCGGTACATCTGGCACATGTAAGATCTGGTTAATAAACTGAAGATGATAATAGAAACACTGTTTTTATAGTTATTTTTATTTATTTATTTAGTACATATACATAAAAACTGATATTTTATATAATTTTTGTTTGTTTAGGATATGCTTTAAATGTTGTTACTTAATGCAATCTTAAAATGTTGCCTATTGTTTGGCTTATAGCAGCTTCTGTGAGAGTGATGTTTCTTTAAAAGTTATTTATAGGTTACTCTGGACAAATATAAAAACAATAGTAAAGATCTTATTTATTTTTACAAACCTTATTGGGGGTTTATTGAATCTTGAATCAAAGTCTGAAACAAGCAATATGTTGTACTGACATAATATTTATGCACACCAACTCAGAAAGTATTGCAGTTATATGGAAGTTATATAAATTAACTAAAACAATGTATCCTGATAAGTGCTCTCTTATTTTTATTATAAAGATTATACGAAACTAACCTACTTATTCGCTATAATACCGGGCAGTGTATTGTGCTGATTGAAGTTATATAGCATTCCCAATAGAAATGCATACATTGCGCCACATTTTTATCATCTTAAAATTGCAGATCAGCTTAATAGGCAAATTTCAAGGCTGTAAATCATTCTTTGTAATTGTAGCAATTGTGAAAAAAAATCAATATGGAAATATTTTTTATTAATATTCTTAGTATAGTTCATGATAAGATAAAAAAAATAATAATAAAAAGGCCAGATACTACAGTCTGTCAACAAAATACGAGACAACAAAAACTAGCCCAAAACTCTACTGAAACAGTATAATAATAATTTCCTTCAGAGTATACTTTATTTACTATTTCTTTGATTTATAGTTATGGTTATAGAAACTGATGTACACAGCACATTGCATCTTTCTCTTCTTATGACTGAATCTATTAATTTTTCTCTACACAACAAATTTAACATGGGAACATGTAATTCTCTAGTGGTTTGTAAAGAAACATCCAAATCTCCTGAGAGTTATAGCTTTATTTATCTATTTATTTATTCTAGCACTATTTACACAGTACAATGTTACCTCAAGTAGAATGCAACATTTCATTTACAATCCTCAGCTTCGGCCTAACCCCAAAAAAATTCTTTCAGATTTACAACTGAAGCTTATAGTATTTTTTTTCCTGGAGGATATTAAAAACAAGTTGTGTTTAAACTATTGTACGGTAGACGTTAGAGAGGTATCCCAGAACATGGGGTCTAAAATATTGGTGGTTCTTCTGGGATTTAGTCTTGCTGGAGTGCAGCTTTTACTGTATTTCTGGGATTACTACTCCTCTAGTGCTATAGTTGAGGGTTCTTTTACAGCATGTATTAATGGTAAGCATGTGCAAACAGCTGTCTAAATTTGATGCCAGTCCTAGGTATTGTTGTGCAATAAAACAAGAGAATTTTGTGCTTAGTCTCCATAATCAAGGTGCACCATTATCATGGAGACTAAGCACAACATTATCTTGTAATCTTCCACAACAATAATAACACTAGATTTATTTTATAACTTCACTGGGGTTTTTTGGGGGCTGATTGTGCTTTCAGCCTCTTCTAAGTATATAGGTCTTATTCATCTTAGCCTAGTGGTAGCACTAGTGACATGCTATTGTCACCTCTCTTATTGTTAATGGTATATTACAATATTTTTCCAACCTCAATATTGTATCTTGTCTTGTATATTTATAAAGGCACATCTCTTGGTTTATAAATAATGATATAATATAATTAATAAAAAATAATCAAGATAATAAGTGTAGGTAAAGTAAAAGAAATGTAAAGCATTCACCTAAAGAAGGTATGGATATGTTATATTAGCAAAGAGCAGCTGGCAGTCCTCTAGTTCTGAGTGTATGGAGTTGAATGGGATATATAAAAATATAAAACAATGTTTCATACACAACTGAATAAATATTATTGTATTTATGTACACAACATGTACAACGTACAAAATATTAATCAGTTCAATAGTTTCTGCATTTAAAAAAAAATAAATTCCAAATGTATTGCTTATCATCAAAACATCAGTTAATGTAATGTCAATATTTTTAAAAGCACTCTTAATGGAGGATATCCTATTTTTGTTACATACATTGTTTTTCCAATGATAGTGTATTTCCTGGGCGCTCATCCTATGAGTTAGCCTTGAATTGTGTTATCTAAGATTGGTCTAAGGGCTTCCTTTTTTTATTATTCTCCTTCATTAATTAGGATATAGGCTACTGTGTAAAAATTATATTTAGTGTGTGGATATGTTTTAAATGTTAGACTTATAAGGGTTAAAATGTAATGACTTATGTGACCTTTCCAAAACATCTGCTATGCTCTCCATGAAACAAGCATAATATTACATGCCTAAGTTCACAGGGGAAAAGAAAAAAGTCACAATGCAGCAAAATAATAAGATGAATGAACAAATTCTGCATTATTGTGTATCTCTTCTGCACATGATTAATAAGTATACAGTAGATTAAACTTGGTGACACATATTTCATAGGTAATATGAAGGTTAAAGAAGTATATTGATATTTCACCAAAATATCCTACCCAAGGTTAATGTGTTTTGTGCCTACAATGTATGGTTGCAATAATCTAGGGAAAAGTCTCATCATAAAATTGAGAACAACTTTAGCATATAAAGAGAGTTAGGGGACATTTCAAAATGTCAGCCAAATCTCTAGAATTTAGAGGGCAATAAATGTCACCTTTTGGATAGACATCTAATAGAACCTATGAAAGTGCCTCTATTTCATCATTCAGAGAATCACAAATCAGAATTAGAAAACATATACAATTTATAGATTGCAATTCAGGTGTATCTCAGGCACAGTGTATATAGATGCATTTCCTTTTATAACAAAGTAACCTAGTGTATCCTACCTATGCACTGCTAATGTGTACAGTCTACATAGGGCCGGATTCACAGATGCGTATTTTCTATGTGCACGTTTTTATGCACACACGTAGCAAGGCAACACCCATGACACTCCCCTAGCACGGACGGGTTTTTCGGTGACTTACGCCTCCATAGGGCACCCTTAACTCTACGTGTGTACTTACGCGCGTGTGTGACTTCCGTACGTGCGTATCTTACTAACCGCGCCCTCAAAAGCCCATTTAAACGCCCCCCCCACCCAGTTTCACGTAACTTCGAACATACGAAACAACACATACGTGTGTCCCTAAGTGCGATTCACAAGTCCGTGCCTAAAGTACTTACGTGCATAAATACTACGTAATTTGCGTGGAAAAAGTTACTACGCATGTGCTGTTAATCCGCTCCTAAAAATACGCACGCAGTCCGACGTAGAAACTTATCTGTGAATACGGTCCATAATGACCAGGAACCTGATCCTGACCTCTGTGCATTTTCCATATAGCTGGTCACTTTCCTGACACCTGCCCCCATGTAGTGCTGACAAATAGGTACACAAGTCTTTAGCTATGGGTGACTGTCCCAATTTGTCAGTAATTTGTATCTATTCCAGGGACAGTCAAGAGGATTGTTTTTTTTTTTATCTCTCTCTGGGCCTGATCCAGACCTACGCCCGCGAGCGTACCGTATAATCGCCCGGGCGCACGTTTTTATGCACACACGTAGCAAGGCAACACCCATGACACTCCCCTAGCACGGACGGGTTTTTCGGTGACTTACGCCTCCATAGGGCACCCTTAACTCTACGTGTGTACTTACTTGCGTATGTTACTTCCATATGTGTGTATCTATCGAATCGTGTCTTCAATAGCACATTTAAATGCCTCCCCCCGCCCACTTTCACATAACGTTGAATAACCACGCCCCTCCGTTTATGAACATACGGAAAAAACACTTACGTATGTCCCTAAGTGCGATTCACAAGTCCGTGCCTAAAGTACTTACGTGCATAAATACTACGTAATTTGCGTGGAAAAAGTTACTACGCATGTGCTGTTAATCCGCTCCTAAAAATACGCACGCAGTCCGACGTAGAAACTTATCTGTGAATACGGTCCATAATGACCAGGAACCTGATCCTGACCTCTGTGCATTTTCCATATAGCTGGTCACTTTCCTGACACCTGCCCCCATGTAGTGCTGACAAATAGGTACACAAGTCTTTAGCTATGGGTGACTGTCCCAATTTGTCAGTAATTTGTATCTATTCCAGGGACAGTCAAGAGGATTGTTTTTTTTTTTATCTCTCTCTGGGCCTGATCCAGACCTACGCCCGCGAGCGTACCGTATAATCGCCCGGGCGTATAAACTTTCACGCCCATGACACTCCCATTGATTGTACCGACTTACAGCGGCTGAACCCTACCCTAACTTTTTAAAGCGTGCGTGCGAATTTTCGTACCGATACGCTGGTCGTACGGGGCTTAGCACGCCCATACTGTACAATTTAAATAGCTACCCCCCCCTCTGTGTAGTAACTCGAGCGTCCGGACTATCGACGTACAAAACGCACGCCCCTTGGGCGAAAAATACGCTTAAAACGCACGCCCCTTGTTCGAAAAATACGCTAAAAATACGCTCGCTGTCCGCTCATGTCCTTCGGACGACCAGAAGTTGTCATACTGCACATGCGCAGTGCGTTTTTTCACCCGGTTTTACGCTCCCGACCGGCGTACGCTCGGTCGCGGGCGTAGTTCTGGATCAGGCCCCCTGTGAGTAGCACACCCAGAATTATCTATGTATATAAATGGCATATAAAGTGTCAAGATAAAGACCAAGTAAATCCTGCATTTGCCCCTGTACAGCAAGATAACGTTACATATCAAAAATAAAGATTTAAAACCCGTAATTCTACACAATTTAAAGTCCCAGTAACAGCACAGCAGAGATATTGTGTATTTAAAACCAGTTTTATACTTTCAAGTGAAGGCCATAGTCATCCTATTGTGCTGGTTATTGCACTGCTATTTATTTTATGCCCATTAAAAGAATATATATTGCATTTAAGAGGCACATAAAATAGTAGGACTAGCTATCTGAGAGATTTTGATGAATGCACAATGATCTGTAGCATGGATTATGGTACTGTTTAAAGATGAAACTTGAAACTATGATACTGTCCGCCCTTAAATTAAGATTTTTTTTTTCAAGCATGTTTTGATTAAGAATCATTGGCCATTCATCTTTTTCATGCTTATATTAAGCAACGCTCTGAAATCTTATGGAAATTTCATTCAGAATTGTTTTTAAGTCTTGCAAGACAGAAGAAAACACAGCTGATTTAAGTATTAATCATAGATGCAACTTATTAAAATATGTATATTAATATCTGCAAACATTGGCAACATACATATAGCATTTGTTCCTATAAAAATCTCCATCGGCTAAAGCCCAGCAGGTAAAAAAAAAAAAACATCAACTCTTGGAAGGTCAGTGCTTTGGCTTTATTAGTTTTCACTCTCAAGAGTTTGACCTTTTCAATATAAACTTGTGCTCCGAGCATACTACATTTAAATCCCTACTTTATTTACTATAAGAATGTTCACATAGTAATAGAGCATAGTCACATCACTATGAAAAGTCCTTTTTAAAATTTCCATACGTTAAAAGCATGGCCAGTAAAATAAAGAATGTATGCTCCGAAACACAATAGAAAACATTAAAAATGTTAATAGTTCAAATTATACAATGTACAAGTAACAAGAGATCTTCTGGAAGTGTAGTGGGAACTGCTCTGTGCACATGCAGAACGGGAGAAAGCACAGAAAGATGGGTACACTGCTGCCTGTGATCGCATCCGTGTCCTCTGCATTAAAGCAACGAGGAGTTCCACTATATTTCAATGAAAAAGGGGACAGTGTAATGCTGCTGTGAGCGCAACTAGCTGTCACGACTCCATGCACTTCCACCTGGTATAGGTGTAAGACGGACTGTATTTTTATTCAATAAATGACCCTTCTTTTTAGTTTAAACATATCCCAGCACAAGTTTTTTAATTAGAAAGGTAACGAAGCATCACTTAATTTTTAAAAATGTTCTTTTACATAAAATACACAATAAGGATTTCTTTAAAGCCTGATAAGGCGCTGATTGCCGCTAAGTGTAGTCAGACATACAGACTATAGTAATTTGTTTTTACGTTAACTTCAGTATAAATTAAAAAAACAACAACATTTTAAACATACAAATATGCAAATATGTATAGGCTGCTGCAAGTACATCTCACAACCTCTGGATATATGCATCCATTTGCATGTTGCAAACACATGCACCTTTCCTATATGTTCTATCCAGGGTTGCAAAAGTTACAGCTCTGAATTGGATAAACGCAGTCCTGGCAGTGGATTTACGCATCCACTGTCTAAGAACTTTGGCTTATGTCCGAGAGGTGTAAGTCAACTATAATTATTTTCTTCACAGTATCTCAGTAATACGAAGCAAAGTACTGAAAGAGCTGAGCATCTGTTATATATCTGTTATATGTTAATATTAAAAATTATAAACACAATTCCTCAGAAAATTTTAGGAAATGAAAAAACACAAGAAACACAGGGCATTGTTGTGTTCTATACCGGTGGCAATCTCCGCTAAGAAAATGTGATTACCGAAATAGGGACATCCGAAAGTTCCTTTTCGGATGTCCCTTTTTCGAATACTTACCTTTTTCTACTTTTTTTTTAATGAATGGGAGAGTATGCTGTTCGGCATACTTCACCCATTCCCTTTCGCAATCCGTGATATCCCTCCGCCGCACCTCCGCCGCTGCTCGCCGGACCAGGGACTGGTGAGTAAATTATCTGTGCGGTAGGGAGGGTTAGGGTCAGGCTGCAGGGGAGGGAGGGTTAGGGTCACACTGCAGGGGAGATGGTGGGTTAGGGTCAGGCTGCAATTAAGGGAGGGTTAGGGTCAGGCTGCCAGGAAGGGAGGGTTAGAGTTAGGGTAGTGAGAGGGGAGGGTTAGGGTAAGAATTAGGGAAAGGAGTGGGGGACTATTTTTTAAATAATTTTCGGAGCACCTCTTCGAGGCATATGCAATCGAGCTCCCAGACAGCTTTAGGAATTTAGATTTTCTTTGCGGGGACCCACACCCATTTTATACACCCACCAACAGTGATTTAGCAAAATGTCCCAGACAAAAAACATAATAATGCTTTATTCTTCCCAAATATAATGGTTTTCTGCGAAAATAAGTCTTGTCTGTTATCCATAAATAATAGATATAAAGATTGATAATAGGCCCAATGCTATTAATGTAATAATAAGTAATTTAGTTGAGTAATTCATTGATTGACCACACTGTTTTTGTTAATAACTAATATACAGGGTTTCTGTGGACAACGTTTTTATTGCTAATTATATAGAGCAAATAAACATCCCATATTGCAGTAGAGTACATTACTGTCATAGCTTCATGGCCCTTCTTTATATTTTATAACTATACAGCAAAAATCTAAAATTTAACATACTCCCATGTCACTCACTTAAAACATTTTCACCTTTCTAATCACCTCCATAATGTCAGGCTTTGTTTGTTATTCTAGTCACATACGAGGTGAGTAATTTATCTGATCATTAAAAAGACAAGCATAAAAATAAACAACAAAGGGCCGTATTCACAGACACGTTTTTGCGTGGGGTTCCGTGCGTATTTTTAGGAGCGGAACAGCGCATGCGTGGTAACTTTTTCCACACAAATGACATAGCATTTACGCACGTAAGTAACATACGCGCATAAGTACACACATAGAGATAAGGGCGTAAGTCACTGAAAACCCATCTGAGTGAGGGGAGTGTCACGGGTGTTGCCTTGCTATGTGTGTGTGCAAAAACGGGCACGTAGTAAATACGGATCTGTGAATCCGGTCCAAATACCTTAACAAGTGCAAAGTGTAACTTTATAGGTCACTTGTGTATTCCTACATCCCAGTTACTCATAAACCAGTGTAATATTTCTGATAGTTCATGTGGGAGAAAGTGCCACTGTAAGCATAACAATAACCAAAATGCAAAACTAAGGATAGGACAAAAGCCCCACAATAAAGACAGAAATAAGGTCTTTATTATAGTACTTTATTACTACAAAATGGGGCTGGCCATACCCTGTCCCATTAAGAGTTATTAATTTATTATTAGATTACATAACATATTGTTACACTGAAGAACACTAGCATTTTCTCTCAATTGGCCATATTATTACACAATACATACATCTGTCAGGAATTGGCCTCTTGCTGCCAGTGTTGTTTGTTCAGCAAGATAAGCAGTTGCTGAATACAGTTGTATGTGAATCCTTATCCACCTCTTTCCAACCTGGTAATAATCGCAATCTTCAGGACCTCATATAAAGTTGAGTGTATATACAATTAACATCCAAAGACAGTAAATTTTAAAAGCCAGGCGCCATCCATTATGAGTGCACATGCATCTGCAGAAATTGCAAATTGATGAGAAACTGAAAGATATGCTGAGCACCGCATAGGTGCAAGGCAATATAAGCAGCCAGCTGTGTCTGACAGACATCAGTCTTGATGTTTGTTAGATGCTTCTGGAAGTATGTAAATTATGTTTGTTTATGATTGGTTAAGGGGGGGTGGGATGGGGTTGAGGTCAGGTGACCTTTGTTTTATAAGGGGTTGTTGAGAGGATTTCCTCCTCTTTGAAGTTTTTGTTGGAAGGCTAAGTCCATTCTATCTTTATCTTTTCAAAGGCTTTTGGTAGCAGTTAGGGATTGGTTTTTGTAAGGGTTTGGGATTCAGGAGTTAAGGTAAGTCTGGGGGTGAGTGTAGTTTTGGTGGTTAGGTTGGTGGGGGTTTAATTTGTGGTAAGTGGGCTTTAGTGAGGTTTTGGGGTATAAATTGAATTATTGTTTTATTTTTTTATTATTGTTTTATTGTTTAATTATTGTTCAGTGCTGTGGGGTTGGCTGGGCAATTGTTCCCCTTGTGTATCTCCCCTCCCTTTATAGTGGTTTTGGGTATTGCTTATATTGTTGGTATTTTTCACTGTTTATTTTAATTACTGTATATTGCGATAATGCCTCGTCCGGTCCGGTCCAGAGTGCTTCCCCGCCGCCTCCGTGATGCTGGGCCTTTGGGCGGGAGTTTGGAGCCGTTGAGAGCGCGCTCTCCGGCTCCTGCATCCAAAGGGCGCGCACGGGAGAGTGCGCGTCCAGCGTTGTCGCCCATGCCTTCGCGTGCCAGTCTGGGAACTTCCGGCGATGCTGCTCAGCGGGCGCCGGAAGTTCCAGTGCCCAATATGGCGCCCGCCATGCCCGACTCTTTGATTTTTATGGGTTTTCGTTTACCGGAGGGGTATTTCGTAGATCGTTGCCTGCCTATGGGCTGCTCTGTTTCCTGTGCTTTCTTTCAAAGGTTTAGTACCTTTTTGCACTGGTGCGTTCAAATAGGAGCGAAGCATCAGTTTATTGCTCATTATTTGGACGACTTTCTTTTTGTGGGTCCAGCGGATTCAGATTTGTGCAAAGAGGTACTTTTTTCGGCCACGTCGCTTTTCTATCATTTTGGGGTCCCTGTGGCTGCGGATAAGACGGAGGGTCCTGCCACATGTTTATCATACTTGGGTATAGAGATTGATACAGTGGTGGGGTATTGTCGTTTGCCTGCGGACAAGGTTCTCAAACTGAAGGTAGCGTTGATGGAATTGAAAAGAAGGCGTCGGGCAGTACTCAAGCAAGTACAGTCTGTCTTGGGTCTGCTGAATTTAGCTTGTAGGGTTATCCCTATGGGTAAAAATTTTTGTTGGCGCTTACAGCAAGCAACGGCGGGCGTTCGGCTTTCCCACGATTTTGTGCATTTATCGGTGGCCCTTCGGGAGGACATTGATGTTTGGTTATCTTTTCTGAATTCATTCAATGGGGTGCGCATTTGGAACCTGGCAATGATATTGAATGATGAGTTGGCATTGTTTACCGATGCCTCTGGGTCGTTCGGTTTTGGTGCCTTTTTTCAAGGTTCTTGGTGTGCGGCTCCATGGCCGGTAAGTTGTGTTAAGGCAGGTATCACAGCCAATCTTTTGGTTCTTGAACTTTTTCCAATTGTCGTTGCCATTGATATTTGGGTAGTTGCCCTTCAGAATAAAAGTGTTTAGTGTTTTGGTGCGACAATTTGGGGGTGGTTCAGGCAATCAATGGATAGAGAGCTTCCTCTCCTCTGGGGATTAGGCTGCTTCGATACTTGGTGTTGTCCTGTTTAAAATCCAATATTACTTTCAGAGCATGGCATGTACCCGTGGTCGAGAACGACATCGCCAATGCGTTGTCTCGGTTTCAATGGTCTAGGTTTAGGGAGTTGGCACCGAATGCATCACCGGATGGACTTTCATGCCCGAATTATATTTGGCAGATTGTGCATCAGGGTTAGAGGCATTGGCGCTTGGCTCCCTTGCTCCGGCCACCTTGAGGGCCTATCGCCGGGCATGGGATCAGTGGTCTGCCTGAAAGGCGGCTAAAGCTGGAGCAGGCAAGACCGATCGGGCTTTGCTGTTGCCTTGGCTTTGACAGCTTTTTCAAGAGGGGAAATCCAGGGCGTCCATGTCATCTCTTATTGCGGGTATTTCTTATTTTATAAAATTAAATGGACAAAACAATTTTACAAAAGGGTTTTTTATTTCTAGAATCCTTCGGGGGTGGGCTCGTAAACAGCTCAAAGTTGATGACAAAAGGCTGCCTATTGATATTAACATGTTGCAGCAGTTGATGGACGCAGTTTCCCGGGTAGCATTTGATTATGGGGAATGCAAACTATTTAGAATGGTTTTTCTTTGGCCTTTTTTGGGGCCTTTAGATTGTCTGAGCTGGTGGCTGTGGGGAAACATGCTATTGATTCTGGCCTGCTGCACCGGAATTAAGTGGTTTCTGATGTTTCTGTTAAATGCAAGATACATGTGTCCAAGACAGACCAAATGGGTAGGGGGAGATGGGTGTCTCTTAACAGACACGCCATTAAAGAAATTTGTCCAGTTTCCTTGTCGCATGAATACTTGGCGGGGGGCATCCTGGTGGGTCGAATTGGTTGGCTCATTAGGATGGTTCTCCGTTGACAAAATTCCAATTTTCAGCAGTTTTTAAGCAATGTATTAAAGGGATGGGCATGGATGCTTTGGCTTTCTCTTCACATTCCTTTCATATCGGGACGGCTACGGCGACGGAGGGTCATTCGTCCGAACATATCATGGCCTTGGGAGGGTGGAAATCCCGGGTGTTTACAAAGTACGTTCGGATAGACAAGCTTCGCTATGCTAATGCTGTGTGACTGTGGTAGAATTTGTTAATGAAATGTCTTTCAGGAACGTTGAGGTGAGTTTTGGTTGACTTAGGAGGAGAGGGAAGCCAAGGTTAACTAGATCTAATCGCTTGCCTTAGGCAGGCACGAAGGGATTTTCTCCTGTTTTTTCCCATTTAGTAGGGTCCTCTGATTGGCTCCTTGGGGACTCTGGGGGGTTTCAGGAGTTCCCCCTCATTGGTTCACTTTGGGCTTTTTCTCCTCTTCCCATTTTCCTCTTGTGTTTTCCCGTGTTTGTGGCAGGTATGATATTAATTGTGTGGGGGTTTTTGTGTGAGATTCTTTGACCACATTGACGTTTTGGATTCTCTTGTTTTGTTTCAGGACTTTTGCCCCATGGCCCCACGGCCTGGATTATGGGGCATTCTTTCATCTTTTGGGCAGGTCAGTTTTTTAAGGAACATGAACTTACTTTTGGACCTGTTCCTATTAATATAGATTGGCTAGGGTTTAGAGGGATGCATTGGGATACATTTTATTTTCTTTTTCGGAAAATGGCCGATACTTTTGGTTCGTCTGACATTTTAGTGGTTAATTTAGGAGGCAATGATTAAGGGCATACAACATCTTGGGCTATGAAAAATGATTTACGGGCCATTCATTCTCTTTTTCCCAGGGTTCGCATTGTTTATTCGCATATTACCCCTCGGTTGGTTTGGAGGGGGCAAGTTAACGTTAAAGGTTTGGATAAGGCCAGGAAGCGTTTGAACTGGTCCTTGTCAAACTTTGTTACAGGCATTGGGGGACTGGTGGTGATGCATCCTCAGCTTACTTTTACTAGCCCGGAATTGTTTAGGTCAGATGGCATTCATCTTTCAAAGGTTGGGTTGCGTTTATTTGTGGAAAATTGCTGGGGGTGCTTCGGGGTTGTTCGGTAGCGGGCGTTAACACCTAGGTGTTACGCTGTGGCGATAGTGGGGAGTGTCACCGTATTTCTGTTGGCACAATTTATAAAAGAAAAGAGTTTGTAAATATCTGTTTTCAGAGGCGCACCCCTCCAGTTATTGCCAGGTCACCTGTCGCAGGACGGGACCTGATTTCTGCCTCCTCCTGAGATGAGGCGTGCACATGAAGAGGTGTTGCTGGGGGTGTTGGGGGAAGGTGGGGGCACCTTTAACGATGATGTTATGCATCGATTTAAGTTCCTGTGGTGACACCACCCCCTATGGCCACCTTGCTCAACCCTAAATTTTATAGTCTATCAAAAATTTCCACCTAGTTTAAAAAATTCAATAAACCTATGTTCCCTTTTAATGCCATTGAAGTTGTCCGTGTGTTTTATTTCATTCGCGCTTATAGTGGGTATGACTGATGTGTGGGAGGTATCAGCTGGCGCTAGCTTAAGATGTGCTGAGCACTGCATAGGTGCAAGGCAACATAAGCAGCCAGCTGTGCCTGACAGACATCAGTCTTGATGTTTGTTAGATGCTTCTGGAAGTATGTAAATTATGTTTGTTTATGATTGGTTAAGGGGGGGTGGGATGGGGTTGAGGTCAGGTGGCCTTTGTTTTATAAGGGGTTGTTGAGAGGATTTCCTCCTCTTTGAAGGGTTTGTTGCCCTCCCTCCCCTATTAGGATGTATACTTAACATGTCTTTTTTACACAGTCGCCCCGATAGGTGGGGTCGATAGTGGGGAGAGTCACTGTATTTCTGTTGGCGCAATTTATAAAAGAAGAGAGCTTGTAAATATCTGTTTTCAGAGGCGCACCCTTCGAGTTATTGCCAGGTCACCTGTCGCAGGACGAGACCTTATTTCTGCCTCCTCCTGAGATGAGGCGTGCACATGAAGAGGTGTTGCCGGGGGTGTTGGGGGGGAGGTGGGGGCGCCTTTAACGATGACGTTATGCATTGATTTAAGTTCCTGTGGTGACACCACCCACTATGGCCACCTTGCTCAACCCTAAATTTTATAGTCTATCAAAAATTTCCACCTAGTTTAAAAAATTCAATAAACCTATGTCCCCTTTTAACGCCATTGAAGTTGTCCGTGTGTTTTATTTCATTCACGCTTATAGTGGGTATGACTGATGTGTGGGAGGTATCAGCTGTCGCTAGCTTATGCTGCTTAAGCATAAAGGCACTTAAACACTTGTCTGCATTCTGAATCATGCCTGTAACAGGATTTTAAGGGTCAAATTTGGGTCAGCCAATTAGAAAGAGTCTGGAGGGCGGGTAGGGGGGGCTTAGGGGTTTATATGCGGGTGCTGCCATTTTGTAGTGCCTCTTTCTGCAAAAACATTTCCCTCCCTCCTCTTTAGTTGTATTAAGATTACAAGTTAACATGTGTTTATCTTTCAGTTTGGTTTGGAGTCAGCAATTATTGGCACATAGGGAAGGGGTTTTAGGGCATGGTTATGCACACCCCTGGATGCTAATTTGGAATGCCAATCCCAGTGACTGGTTCCTAGTCAGCCGTCACGTTACTTCCGTGGCGTGCACTCTGAAGGGGGATAGTGACCATACTAAATCTATAACCTGGGGGGCGCCAAAGACAGGGAATGTCTTTCCTCAATTTTCACTGACTTTCATCTTCTTGCTTAACAAATTTCATAGTCAAAAAAACTATTCTGATTAATAAATCTGTACCCCCTTTTTAAAATCCAAAGCAATGTGTGAGTGTCATTATTTCATAGGTGGTGTGAGCGGAATTTCAGCCATTGGTCATTTAACGCTTTTTCATCTTCACTGTGCACTCTCCAGCCCACATCGTAATGGCCTGTACTGCCCTTGGAACATGTGATGGGGTTTGTTTAAATCAGTAGAGCTCAACATTGCATGCATTTGTGAACACATTTATTCTTTAAAAAAATGCTAAAAATCAAGTGCATACATAAAAACTGCTGCATACAAATAGTTTACATGCCCTTAATGTGTATATCCCATTAAAAAAAAATAACATATTGGCATCATTATCCCAGAGCCAAGCTAGCCACATTGCTACTCACTCCTAGTATAAACAGGCATGGATACATAATCACTGCCATCCAGAATAATCAATAAAGGCAATATCAAGACAAAGGTAAACAAGAAATTGGTCACGATTTTTCCCCCATACCTGTGACTGTGGATAAGTGCATTAAAAGCCAATCCATCAGACCAACTGCTGGTGAAATTGATAACGTTGACCTGTGGGTAATTGCAAGTTGATTGGCGGACCCAGCTTAGTAAGATCTTTTCAGTATTTGTCTGCTGCAAGTCAGTCATAATGCCTTTCATTACATCCTTCACCTGAATGAGATATACAATCATCTATGTTAGAAACTGTAATGCAAGACAAATTGTTTATCTTAAACCTCGCTGCTAGTGTATAAATAAGAGGCATAGTGCTGAACAAAATTATTTTGTGAATCACTCAGATAACAAGAAGACGAGAAAAGTAATCCAAGAAAAAATTGTTTGACATACATTAAAAAACCATGGCTTGAGAGGTGAATTAATCCGTTGTAAGTGGATGTAATTCACACGCTACAAGTGTCTTGCTGCTGATTCATGCTGAGTGAGAAAATATAAGAATTAATACTTAACACTCACCTGCCAATGAAGAATAATGCTCCAGATCAAACCAAGGGTCAGCTTGTGATTCCCATCCACTATGTCTGCACAGCCAATATTTACCAGATCCACCTATTTCAGGAAACAAATATATATAGTATAGTTAGTAATTGTAGCTATAAACATGAAGGGCCAGATTTACTAAGCTGCAGGTTTGGAAAAGTGGAGATGCTGCCTATAGCAACCAATCAGATTCTAGCTCTCACTTTCCTATTATTATATACTAGAGAATGTCAGCTAAAATCTGATTGGTTGCTATTAGCAATATCTCTACTTTTCCAAACCCCCAGCTTAGTAAATCTGTCCCGAAGTCTCATTGTCACAAAAAATAATGTAACATGCAGAAAAGGCTACCATATGTTTTTAAACACATATAATATTAATAAAAAGTATCCATGCTACATAGCAGCAATAGATCCAGAATGACGCAACAGCCCACATAACTTCTGTGGGTGCAGGGGAGGCAGCTGTTATGAGGCCCGCATGAGGAGGGTCAGCTGCTTATCTAAAAACTATAATACATGAACATGTGTAGAAGAATTTACTCATTTTTCAGGCAGATATAAAGTAATCATGAAAATTAATTAGAAAGTAAGTAACCCACATAATGGTCATGTCATTCTCACTGTGCTCTCAAAAGAGTTATGTTACACATTCAGACATGGTACTTCTTAGCTCTACATGGTGTCCAGCTTTCATGTCGGCTCACAACAACAGCCACTTTAAGCATTATCTAAATGAGGAAATACAATGCAGGAAGATAAAAAAGACTTCTAAAGAGTGACATCTGATATAATAACTGTGGACCTATGCACTGAGCTCTGTAATAAAGCACGGAGGAGGGGTGTGCACACCTCTGGCACTCCCCTCCTTCTTACCTTAACTTTACCGCATAAATGCAGACCTGCAGAACTGCTTCTCCCCACCCCGGCACTTATTTAGCATGACTAATCCTGTCTGTATGGATCCTTCAACGGAAGTTACAACACGTGCATGTTGTGTAAGTCTCTTCTGATCCTATTTATGAATGAGGGTCTGCTTATCACAATTAGGTTTCTACTTAGGATATAGGTTTTCTCTGACTCCAAAAGGAGTGCATGGACAAAAAGGGTTACATTTGAGTTGATCAGGGGTTGGATTTTGAACCACATCACATAAGGTGTGGAACAAAATGGTATTTAGCATTTGTGCAAGCGCACGCACACAACTCACTTCCATCACGGATCTGGAGCCTCCTGAACCAGACTTCTGTAATGGACATGTTTCCATTGCTGAGGCAGGGTGCGTATAGCGTGTACACAAGGTAGAAGGGAGAGGTACATGCTGCTGCTGTAAGGGCTGGTGTCAGACAGCACAGAAAGCTACATACATCTGGAATTCTTGCTTTGGATCTCTGCTTACGCTGCTTTTTGAGCTCTGAGTGCAGCAGATATGGACAAATGGATCCAGTCCTTTGTGACCATACTGCTGTGTGTATTTACTGAATTATTACCAAATAAAAGCTATCTCACTTCTAAAATTGAAATGCATGTAACACTATCTGACTTTGAAGGCAACAAAGAACAAAAGTGTTGATTATTTGTCAAAACACACAAAAGCGTTGTACATTATAACAGCAAATGTCATCACCTTTTGTAGCGTAATTGCATTTATAGTCAACTGATCTATATTTTGTAATCTAATTTTATGTCAAATCTTTAAGATTCCTTCTGAAGGAAAGTTCTGGCAGTTTTGTAATGGTCACTTTCTGAAAACATATAAAAGTAAGATTGAAGGGGCATCATGCTGCTAATGTAATAAACTGAACAAGCCAGATCATCAATACTATGGCTTTGCTGGGCATCAAAATAGTTCTATTTACACAACATGATTGTTTGCATATGTGCTGTGCATAGATGCTGTGCTTTGGAAGAGACTAAAGCTAATGCTTATAGTGGAAAAGTGCTGTAAGCATGGTAGCGATAACCTTCCCTCTATATTATGGTTGCCAACTGTTGCAAGTGAACACGAGGGACATTGTGATAGCATTGTGATAGCAACATCAAAGCACTGCATCAAACAGGTGTGACCTGTACTGCCAAAGGGTTGTGTCCTGTGAATAACGCTGCCTATTGTGTGTGTCTAGCACTGCCAAGGACACTATTTCTCAATACAAAATGGTAATATAAGTATTTATTGATAAATTGTAAGTGAATAAATACTTTTGGTACTTATTGTAAAGACTGTAAAAACATCCTTATAGAGAAGCTAAAAGAAGGTGACACTGCAGCTGATTAACAACAGACAGTATATCAGCCTCATCCCGTACAGGAGGTGACCATTTTGTGGTGATTTGAACTATATGTGTTTTTCCTTGTTATGGTAACCTGAATTTATTGTGGAATTTAGTGCTGATCAACATAGTGTGCAAATTTATATGCTTTTAATCTCACTATCTGAACCTTTGGGATATTAGTCATGTTGTCTTAGATAACTGCCAGTTTTGATTAAGTTTTGGACTCCATAAAATTGGCCACCTCCATAGGCCTCCAATGCAGGGAAATATGACACAGTATCTAAATTCTGTCATCATACTGCTATGATTTCTTGGACTAAATAAGAATCAGGGAGATTGCCAACACTTCATTGAGTCAGTGAGATCACTCATATAGAGTATTCAGAGAGAGTTGTCAACTATGCTCTATAACCTTGACTTCAGTTTTTTTTTTGTTTTTGCACTTTGTTTATTTAAAGTACTTTAATTCATGCAAAACAATAATTAAAGACATTGGGATTATGGATTTACAATCACTTATGAACTGTTAGGCATAAAATAAAACAATTTTTATATTAAACAAATTTGATAACTGAATGATAATAACAATGATGTGTGGTATGGAAAGGGATGTATAGGGATTACTTATCATTTAAACTGGATTCATTTTTTTCCATGTGTTCTGGTCCACAGGCAAAAAAATTGGACTGATCAGTATGTAATGGGTTGCACTATCAAAATATTCATGAGTTTGCATTTTTACCTCTCCCAATTCCAATAGCCAGAGCCTTCTGGGTTCCGAGTGTCTCTCCGAAAATGGTATTTTCAAAAAGACACAGCGGACAGATAATTGTCACGCCACAGGCCCGCCACAGAACCCAAAGTTTCTGATGGTTCTCAACAGGTGAGGGTATGTAGGCTGTGGGGAGGGGATGTAGTGGAGTAGGGTAGTCTTAGAGTTAGGCTGCAGGGAGGGGATGGATGGCAGAAGGGAAGACTTAGGTTTAGGCTGCAGGGAGAGGGATGGAGCCTAGAAAAGGAAACTTAGGTTTAGGTTGTGGGGAGGGGATGGATCAAAGGGGATACTCAGGGTTAAGCTGCAGGGAGGGGATAGAGCCTATAGGGGAGACTTAGGGTTAGGCTGTGAGAAGGGAATGGATCGTAGAAGGGGAAGATAAGAGTCAGGCTACGGGGGAAGGGAGAGTTAGGGTTAGGGTAATGGAATAGGAGGGTTAGGGTAGGGATTAGGTAAAGGGTTAGGGTTATAAAAAATAATCATCAGACGGCACTAAGAATTTTTACTAGATTCCATCTCTCTGGCCTCTGGCAAGGAAGGATCATATGCTGGTGGTGGGAGGTCGAAATTGCGCTATCGAAAATGGCCCTGTCATAAAAGAGTTGTTCTTATCGAAGAATCACACCCAAGCCTTCCTTATTACTGTTACTGTTACAAACAATATAAGCTTAAGAACCCTCGAATGCATGGACTTTTTGGAAAAAGTTTATATTATA
>WWET01000017.1:1490487-1530543 GCA_011038615.1 Limnodynastes dumerilii
TCCCTACAGAAAGAAAAAATATAAGATCATGTTAGTAGTTGCACATTAATTATTATTTAACATTTTCTAACATTTAAATTTGAAAGTTATGTCTGGAAATTGCTCATTGCAGATGTATCTTGTCTACTGATAAGAAACCTGAAAACTGATAATATTACAAAGTTAATGGAGTCATTAGCAATGCTGGCTTATTATTAAATATTTGCTAGTAGCAATCTACAGATGTGTTTACACACTGTGTATCTATGTTCTGCAATTGTCATTCTGCAAATACCAGCCTTCATCTTATTTGCTTTACTGAGAGATATGCATGTTGTTAATAGTTTTTTTTTATAATGAAGAAAAAATCCCTGAATTGACTCATTGTGAGATGAACAGTCTAATCCAAATTATAGCTTTACATCTGAACTCTATATTTTGCCAAAATAAACATTCTGCTCCTTACAGCTTTAATTTGACATTAACTCTTATATAAAATTATTAATGAGTTAATTTTTATGTATTGCATTAAGTTAGATATCTGAAGTCTTATTACAGATAGGTCGATGACTGTGGAAATGATAAACCTGGATCCCCACTGTGTCCTAACTCCTGTATAGGCGAGAAGAGGCGACTCTCCTTGCACGCAAGAGAGTTAGATAGAAGGACCCTACCTAAACATTTCTGCACCATCCACATGTAAAATGTCTGGATACCAGACTCTAAAACCAGCCCTTACTGTACAATTTGCATACCCCCCCCTCCAATAAACCAGTGTCACTCACTGAGCTCAGCACCGGTCTGGAAACGGACCACGCTGGACCAGAGGCACAGAGTCTAACCCCAGACCAGGTATTCACCAGAGCCCCTGATGGTGGGGATGGATTTGGCTGCAGGAAAGGGGCAGGTTGCGGCCCTCCGACCAAGCGCACAGGTGCAGAGACAGTGAGGCGGGATCCACGAAGAGCAGAAGTAGTAGCTGCAGGAAATGCTGGGTGCAGTAGTGCAGGTAGTGGAGACACTGCAGCAGAGGCTGAATATGATGACAGGTGGAGCTGTGCTGGAACCAGGAGATACAGCAGTAGTGAGACCAGGGATGATGAAACACTGGAGCTGGACACAGAGAGAGAGAGACAGGAACCAGCTACAGGAAACTGGAGGCACAATTAGATACTGGAACCAGGGAGCCAGAACACATGAGCGAGCTCGAGGACACGAATCAGCAGAGTAAGGCAATCTGTTGTTCTGTCAGGCAGGACCTTAAATAGTGCAGTTGAGTGAGGAGTTTAGCAAGGCAATCAATAGCACCTGTGACATGCCTGCAGCAGAAGTGCACACCAGCAGTGTTAGAACTGAAAGGAGTCATGTGACTAGAAAAAGGTAAACAAAGAAACTATATAGTGCAGAGAGGATATAGCAGAATCATGACAGTACCACCCCTCTAATGGGTGGAATCCGGACACCCTAATGAGGTTTGGAGGGGAACTTTCGATGGAAGGCTTTTATAAGCCGGGGAGCATGGAGATCTGAGGACTTGACCCAGGAGCTTTTTTTTGTGGCCATACCCCTTCCAATGTACGAGATATTGAAGAGAACCCCTGAAGAAGTGAGAATCCATAATATGACTGATCTCATACTCCATCTGATCATGTATGGAGACCGGAGCTGGCGGTTTATGGTCCTTGGTGAAGCGGTGATTACCAAAGGTTTTAGGAGAGAGATGTGGAACACGTTAGGGACCCGAAGAGCTTGAGGCAGTTCAAGCCTGGCAGCCACTGAAATAACCATTTTCAAGATTTTAAATGGACCGATGAAACTAATTTCATTGTAGGTACCTTGAGACAAAGATGGCGAGTCGATAACCAGACCTTGTCACCAGGAGAGTCCAAAGGTGTAGGTTTTCTCTTTTTGTCAGCTGCCTTTTTCATTTGGAGAGAAGCTTTGTCTAGTTGCTGCTTTACCTTAGTCCAAATTTCTGTGAAGGACTTGAGGGTAGATTCAACCGCTGGGATATCCTGAGGTGGAGCATCCCTCAGAATTGGAGTCTTGGGGTGACGACCATACAAAACAAAGAATGGAGTATGGGAAGAGGACTCATGGACCGCATTATTATTGGCGAATTCGGCCCAGGACAGTAAATCGACCCAGTCATCCTGATTGACCGATACACAAGTTCTTAAAGCTCCTGATTGGTGCGTTAAGTGAGCCCATTAGACTGGGGATGCTAGGCAGATGAAAAACGTAATTTAATACCAATTGCCTGACAGAAAAACCTCCAGAACCGGGAGACAAATTGAATACTTTGATCAGAGACAGTTTCAGTGGAGATCGTGAAGATCTCTTTCACGAAGAGCTGAGTCAGTTGAGACGATGAGGGCAGACCCTTTAATGGAATGAAATGCGCTGAACGTGAAAATCGGTCAACTACGACCCAGATGATATTACATCCTCTGAACACTGGAAGGTCAGTAATGAAATCCATGGCTAAGTGGGTCCATGGCAGATCGGAATTAAGGAGTGGCATCAGGGGAGCGGCAGGCTTGAGACAAGAAGTCTTCGACTGGGCACATATTGTGCAAGATGACACAAACTCTTCCATGTCTTTCCGTAAGGTTGGCCACCAGTAGGAACGTGACAAGAATTCTAGTTTTCTTGACCCTGGCCTTTCTTCAGGATGATCCTCAGAGTCTGGAGGGGCAAAGACACGAGAGAGAGCGTCTGCCCTTTTGTTTTGAGTGCCAGGAAAATAGGTGAAGACCAGCTGGAACCTGGCAAAAAAGAGTGACCAACGCACCTGGCAGTCATTCAGGCACTGAGCAGGCTTCAAATAGGTCAGATTTTTATGGTCTGTGAAGACAGTGACCGGGTGAATGGTAACCTCCAGGAGATACCTCCATTCCTCTAAAGCCCATTTGACGGCAAGCAGCTCTTTTTCCCTGATCCCGTAGTTCCTCTCGGCGGAGGAGAACTTACGTGAGAAGAAGCCACAGAGTAGAAGCTTACCGGAGGAGTTGTGCTGCGAGAGGACAGCACCTGCGCCATAGGAGGAGGCATCCACTTCCAGGAAGAATGGTCTGGTTGTGTCTGGACGATTTAGGATGGGTGCCGATGCGAATGCCCTTTTCAGGGTATTGAAGGCTTGCATAGCCTCGGGAGGCCAGATAGAGTTCTTGATCGTTGCTTTGGTGAGGGCAATTATAGGAGCGACAACCATGGAATAGTTCTTCACGAACTGGCGGTAGAAATTCGCAAAGCCTAAAAACCACTGAGTGGGTTTTAAGCCTTCTGCTTGGGGCCATTCCAGAATGGCCTTAAGTTTCTCTGGATCCATTTGCAGACCTGTACCGGAAATAATGTAACCGAGGAATGGCATCTGAGGCTGTTCAAAACTGTATTTTTCCAGCTTGGCATAGAGTCCAATCTGTCTGAGACAGATGAGAATTTCAGAGACATGGATCCGGTGAGAGTTTAAGTCAGGGGAGAAGATGAGGATGTCATCTAAATAAACCACCATGTACATGTAAAGGATGTCCCGAAAGATCTTGTTCATGTAGCTTTGAAACACTGCTGGAGCATTACATATGCCGAAAGGCATGACGAGGTACTCATAGTGGCCGTCCCTGTTGTTAAATGTGATCTTCCACTGTCGCCCTCTCGAATCCTGATGAGATTGTAAGCCCCATGCAGGTCCAGCTTAGTGTACACGGTAGCCCCCTTGACACGATTAAAGAGTTCAGAGATAAGGGGTAAGGGATAGCGGTTTTTAACGGTGATCTTGTTAAGACCCCTATAGTCAATACAGGGGTATAGCTCTCCAGACTTTTTCTTAACAAAAAAGAACCCTGCACCGGCAGGAGATGAGAACTTCCGAATGAATCTGCGTGCCAGGTTTTCTTTTATATAATCTGACATAGCCTTGGTCTCTGGTACTGACAAGGGGTAGGTACGACCCCATGGGGGTGTTTTGCCAGGAATGAGTTCAATAGTACAATCCCATGGACGGTGAGGAGGAAGCGTCTCAGCATCCTTTTTGGAAAAGACGTCAGCAAAATGAGGAGGTAGACCTGGAAGCCGATTTCCTGAGACTGGAGATTCACGAGTGGAAGTTGCTATGGGTAACCGGGCTGGAGGTGTGACATGAGGTAGACAGGACTTGTGACACTCAGATCCCCAGGATAACACTTGCGATGTGTGCCAGTCCAATGTGGGTGAGTGTAGTCTTAACCAGGGTAAGCCCAGGACTACTGGTTGAATAGCAGATGGCAGAACGATAAATGAAATTTCCTCAATGTGTAAGGCTCCCACTTGAAGGCAGAGAGGGACAGTGCACCACTGCAATGGGTTGAAGCCTATCCGGCTTCCATCAATAGCAGATAGAATAATAGGCCTATCTAAGAGTATGGTAGGAAGGCCTAACTCAGTCACAATTTCTGCAGAGATGAAGTTGTCTGCAGAACCGGAATCCACGAATGTGGTGAGGACATGAGAGTGTTCAGCATGAAGTAGGGTTACAGGTATGCACAGAAGCTGATCCAAACATCCTGAAGAGACAAGGAGCTGTATAAAAGAACCTAGTTGAAGCTCCCTGGGAACAACTAGGTGCGTGCGTTTCCCGGACGCTTGGGACATCAGCACAGTACAAACAGAAACAATTTTTTCTTTGTTTTTCTAACTCCTGAGGAGAAATCCAGGAGTTAGCAAATTGCATTGATTCCGCCGATGGAGCAACAGCAGGAAGTTAAACATGTGGCTGGGAAAAAGGAATCTGGAACCGGGGGGCCGGACGTGGGAAGACTTTGCGAGCTTGAACCTTTTCATGGGCACGCTCCTTGCACCGTATATCTATGCGATTGCAGAGAGAGATCAAGTTGTCCAGGGTCTGGGGGAGTTCCCGGGCAGCTAGCTTATTCTTTACCCGGTCAGCCAGACCTTGCCAGAAGACAGCGATGAGGGCCTCTTGATTCCAATTCACTTCAGAAGCCAGTATGCGGAATGTTATAGCATACTGACCAAACGTATCGGAACCTTGGCACAGCTGAAGTAAGCTACAGGTAGCAGATGAGACCCTTCCAGGCTCGTCAAAGGTTTTACGGAATGCATCCAGAAAAGCTGATTAGTCATTGACTAGTGGTTCTTTACGTTCCCATATAGGAGAGGCCCAGGCTAGGGCTTGATCCGATAACAAGGAAATTATATATGCAACCTTTGAATGGCAAGTAGGAAAATCACCAGGAGACAGTTCAAATTGAATAGAACATTGGTTCAAGAATCCCGGCAGGTTTTGGGGTCACCTGTAAACTTTGCTGGAGTCGAGAGACGCAGTCTAGCAGATAAAGGTGCAGCTTCAGGAGCTAAAGGAAGTGATGGCTGGGTGTTGTGGTAACAGCGGCTGCAATGGAATCCAGACAGCCTGACAATTGCTGCAGGAATTGCACAATCCGACCCTGCTCCTCACCTTGCTTCTCCACAGCATCACTAAGTTGCTTCAGTTGGAAGGTAGAAGGTCTCACAACAGGATCTGACATGATGGTTCACGGTGTATAGTCAGAACAAACTGTCACTCACTGAGCTCAGCGCCGGTCCGGAAATGGACCACGCCAGACCAGAGGCCCAGAGTCTAATCCCAGACCAGGTATTCACCAGAGCCCCTGATGGTGGGGATGGATTTGGCTGCAGGAAAGGGGCAGGTTGTGGCCCTCTGACCAAGTGCACAGACGCAGAGATGGTGAGGTGGGATCCACGGAGAGCAGAAGTAGTAGCTGCAGGAAATGCTGGGTGCAGTAGTGCAGGTAGTGGAGACACTGCAGCAGAGGCTGAATATGATGACAGGAGCCAGGAGACACAGCAATAGTGAGCTAGACACAGAGAAAGAGACAGGAACCAGCGACAGGAAACTGGAGGCAAAATGAGATACTGGAACCAGGAACCACGGAGCCAGAACACGAGCGAGCTCGAGGACACGAATCAGCAGAGTAAGGCAATCTGTTATTCTGACAGGGAAGTGATGTCAGGCAGGCCCTTAAATAGTGCAGGTGAGTGAGGAGTTTAGCAAGGCAATCAATAGCACCTGTGACATGCCTGCAGCAGAAGTGCACACCAGCAGTGTTAGAACTGAAAGGAGTCATGTGACTAGAAAAAGGTAAACAAAGGAACTATAAAGTGCAGAGAGGAAATAGCAGAATCATGACAACCAGAAGTGTTACCATTTCATACCAGTTTCGCCTTAAGAGGATCTGGATCCATCCTGATACTAACAATTCTTTCAACATATACCAGATATCCTGTTCAGAAATACTCTTGTGAGGTTAATGATTACTGTTATATATTTGGACCGGATTCTCAACTACTAGTTATACTTGCAGAGCTACTACGCACGTGTAGTAACTATTTTACGCTATCTACGTAGATTGCGTACATGCAGTCTTTAAAGACCGCATGTAAGATTTTTGAGTAAAAATATTCATAGTTGAGAATACCTTACCTATATCTGAACATCAGATAACACTAATTACAATAGATAACCATTTTTCTGTGCATAAAATGTCAATAATAGGTCTTGTTTATCTTTTGCATATATAGCTCTCCAAACTATCTAATTGCCATGGACAGGCTAAATTAAATATTCCCTATGGGCCAATTCACTGCCCCCCCCCCCCATTTGGGCCACTATCTATCTCTAAGTGTCATGGCTGCATTATTTGCTAAGTGATACAATCATGTCTTTTGTCTACAGTCTAAAACAGACCTTCTACAAAAGACACCAATGCATCACTAAGCAACTACTGCAGAAACACAAGTAGCCAGGGCTTGGCACCTATCCTCAGCTTGCCGCTTCTGACCACACTGGTGACTCTACCCTAGAACAGCTTACAAATGTCATATATAGAGACATGATAAACGGAGGGGAAACACTGACAAATGTTAAACAAATATTTGCATTACTTCTCCCTGGAAGCTCATAAAGGAAAATAAATAAGTTACTGGGCGCAAGCACTTACCAGCTTTTGACCAGTGAGGCCTTCAAGTAGATCCAAAAGTCTTCTTCCATCTTGAAGGTCAGTGAAGAGATCTTCAATTGGATATTTCCCAAACTAAAAAAAAGAAACAGATAAAAATCATACAATGATTTATTATTTATTAATTGCTAGATAGTATTCACCACACATCTGCTCTATCCTTCATGTCTTGCTTTTCAATGGTGTTACTTGTTCTCCCCAATATACATCACATCTCTACACTGCTGATGGCAGGTTTCTCATAAACAATGCCACGCAGTCAAAGTAAGAAAGGAGGAGCCACAGCTGTCAATTAAACTTGAAGAGTCAGCAATTTAGTCAGTGTTAATTATACTGTAGATTTAGACATATACCCCCACACCCTACACACACATCTGGTGCTTTATGACGCCGCTTGAAATAGTCTTTCTATCCATAACAAACTCTTGTAGCAGAAACCATTTCATTAGTGGTAATGATAATGACATTAAATCAGATCCACACCCCCTGCACTTTACACTGATGGACCTTCGGTGTTCAGAACTGTAGCTTAAGTTTCCAAACATTAAAGGCTGCCATACGAAAAGCAGGATTGTACGTAAGGGCTTAGTCAAGCCCTTACTGTATGATCTGCATGCATTCCCCCACTCCGTTGATCTAACTCGCCCCGCCGGCGGAGATTGAGTTGCGCATTGGAACGCAGCATTGGTCATATTGTGTTCCCATGCGGTATGTGTAAGTCAGCTGTCATTGGGCCTGATCCAGCGCTACGAAAATTCGCACGACGGGCGAATGCGAACGTTCGCTCGGGCGTATCAACATACACGCCCCTAACACTCCCATAGTAAAGTCCCTGCTTACGGCGGCTATACCCTACACTGGGTACGCCCGTCGCCCGTACGAAAATTCGCAGAAAATACGCTGAGCGTACGGGCTTAGCACGCCCATACTGTACAATTTAAATGGCTATCCCCGCCTCCCTGTAGTAAAACGGGTGCCCAGCCGACCATCGTAAAAAAAATACGCCCCGCGAGCGAAAAATACGCTAACAATACGCCCGCTATTCGCTCATGACGCTCGGGCGACCGGAAGCTGTCATACTGGGCATGCGCGTTGCGAATTTTTTGCCGAATTTTCGCATACGCTCGTCGTACGCTCGCTTGCGATCGTTGCTCTGGATCAGGCCCATTGTTAGGTTTGGATCCGGTCCCTTGAGTATGGGACTCTGCATGTGCTTAGAATACTTTTTGCATATAGAGCTCAAATACTGCATAACTTTATTTTTACTCTATAAAATAGAGTTGAGCCAAGAAACTTCACCTCTCAATTCTAATTCTGGTTTCACAATTTAAATTTCCCTCCCCTTACAGTTTAACATGGTATTGCTCAGGTCTACACTTGCATCTAACAAAAGGTGTAAGTGCAGTTCTAAATCAGTCCCTAAATGTATATTATATTATACTAGTCTAAAGCCCATCATAAAGACGGGAAAAAATGATGTAGCGGGTCCCTATACTGGGAGCTTCCTGTCGCCGCTAAAGTTAAGAAAAGGGGACTCATGGGGGGAGGGGGGAATGTGTGTGTGTTTTTTTTTAAAGTTTTTCCTGCCCCTCACCATTGGGCATGCGCAGTAGCGTCCCAACATGTGGACACTACTGCGCATGCGTATAACAGCGAGGAGCAGAATGGCTTTTATATAGATAGGCAACAGTGTGTGTAGTGGGGGTGTAGTTATTGATGATAGGTGACTGTGGTGGGATGTAGTTACTGATCAAGCCCCCCACCATGTGTCTCAAGCATCCCCCCAATAACAGCGAAGAATGGCTTTTATATAGATAGGCAACAGTGTGTGTAGTGGGGGTGTAGTTATTGATGATAGGTGACTGTGGTGGGATGTGATGTATTGATGACAGGAGACTGTGTGTGCAGTGATGGAGTTATTATTGATTACAGGGGACTGTGTGTGTAATGGGGGTGCTATTATTGATGACAGGAGACTGTGTGTGCAGTGATGGTGTTATTATTGATTACAGGTGACTGTGTGTGTAATGGGGGTGCTATTATTGATGACAGGAGACTGTGTGTGCAGTGATGGTGTTATTATTGATTACAGGTGACTGTGTGTGTAATGGGGGTGCTATTATTGATGACAGGAGACTGTGTGTGCAGTGATGGTGTTATTATTGATTACAGGTGACTGTGTGTGTAATGGGGGTGCTATTATTGATGACAGGAGACTGTGTGTGCAGTGATGGTGTTATTATTGATTACAGGTGACTGTGTGTGTAATGGGGGTGCTATTATTGATGACAGGAGACTGTGTGTGCAGTGATGGTGTTATTATTGATTATTATATTATAACACAGATTCTGCTCAGCGTTACTATTACACTGTTATTTAGATATGTACTAGGAAACATCACCTCTCATCTCTAATATTATTATATATATTATTATTATTATTATATTATAACACAGATTCTGATCAGCGTTACTATTACACTGTTATTTAGACATGGACATGTACTAGGAAACATCACCTCTCATCTCTAATATTATTATATATATTATTATTATTATTATTATTATTATCCAAAATATTATACTTCTCTAGAAAGAATTAGGAATAGTTCTATTGAAAACACTCTACACCCAAAACTGCAATGCCATTTCTCTTCATATCAGTCTCAAGACTCTCCAAAGCTTGAAATAGACTGTAAAGGACAATTTCTTGCCTAAAGCTTGATATCTGGCCCATATTAGGCCACTTCATTTTATCACCTGCCTTTGAATAATAATGATAATAATAATAATAATAATAATAATAATAATAATAATAATCTGAAACTTGAGAATGAAGGTGAAAATTTGTATAATCCTAAAATTGTATTAAATATTATATTTAAATAGCACAGTATGTTACAAAGTATCATTTCCTTCTAACAATACTAAATACACACTTGGGGCTGTATTCAGAGAACTGTTTTTGCGGCATATTTTTAGGTATGTTTCCCCCATCATGTGTCTTCAGCCCTCCCCCCCAGTATTCCCCATCATGTCTCCATGCCACGGGCCCCGAGGCAGCAGGAGAACCCGTTTGATGTCCCGGCACACAGACTTCTGGGAGCTGTAGTTGTCGCACTGTGTCTGTGGTCAGAGCGGGGAGCAGAGGGAACTACATTTCCCCTGCCTCCCTGCTCTGACCACAGACACAGCGCCAGAACTGCAGCTTTGAGGAGTCGGGGCGCCGTGACACCAGTCGAGGTTGTGGCTGAAGAGCAGGGGGGAAGCGACTGCTGGCGCCGGACAGGTAAGAGAGTGAGAGAGGCCTGGGACATATGGAGGGGCGCTTCTGCTCCTCACTGTGGGACATGCGCAGTAGCTTCGTAGCGTGTGGACGCTACTGTGCATGCATATGACAGGTGAGGAGCAGAATGGCTTTTATATATATATTATTATATATATTATTATTATTATTATTATTATTATCCAAAATATTATACTTCTCTAGAAAGAATTAGGAATAGTTCTATTGAAAACACTCTACACCCAAAACTGCAATGCCATTTCTCTTCATATCAGTCTCAAGACTCTCCAAAGCTTGAAATAGACTGTAAAGGACAATTTCTTGCCTAAAGCTTGATATCTGGCCCATATTAGGCCACTTCATTTTATCACCTGCCTTTGAATAATAATGATAATAATAATAATAATAATAATAATAATAATAATAATAATCTGAAACTTGAGAATGAAGGTGAAAATTTGTATAATCCTAAAATTGTATTAAATATTATATTTAAATAGCACAGTATGTTACAAAGTATCATTTCCTTCTAACAATACTAAATACACACTTGGGGCTGTATTCAGAGAACTGTTTTTGCGGCATATTTTTAGGTATGTTTCAACTGCGCATGCGTAGTAACTTTATTTACGTAGTTAACGTACGTGCGGAAGTGCCTCGCGGATGGACTTGTGAATCACACGTGGGTAAATACGGACAGATCTCCCACTTAAAAATATGCATGCGAGAATTTAAATAAAAATGGGCGGGGAGAGGCATTTAAATGAAGGCATGTGGGCGAGGTATGGGTGCGGTTAGTTAGATACACACGTACGGTACTACTCGATGCACGGAAATGCCCACGTAATGATAAAGCAGGTCGAGGCACTCGTGAATCACAGAAAACCCGTCCGTGTGAGGGTAGTGTCAGGGGTGTTGTCTTGCTACGTCCGTGCGAATAATTGTGAACTTTTCTGGGACAGATCTCTGAATATGGCCTGAAGTTTTCTCTTCTCCCTATGAAGTACCGTATTATAAAACACTTTCTATATCCACTTGGAAATCAAAGATAAATGAATATCAGACTATAAGAGGACATTTCGACTTAAAATTTCATTTTTTATTTCATTAATTTTTATTTCATCTTTTTGTTTAATGTCTTGCTAACAACAATCATTAAATGTTATCAGACCAAACAGGACTAAAACCATTCAACTTGATATTTATGCAAAAATTCTTGAAGCCTTAGTCTTTGACAACTGCCACTGGGAAAGAGCAAATTATTCATTATATGCTCCCTTTTAAGTATTTTGCTTGAAAGAATCATTTGTGTCACTAACAACGTTGCATTCACAGATACAGAATAAAATAATATCCAAATGTGGCTTCATAAAAAAAAAAAAAAAAAAAAATCAAAGAAAAAGAAAAGTAATGGGGCTTTAAAGAGAAAACACATGAAAATTATTGTATTATATACAGTCTTTCCTTTTGAGCATGCAATCATTAAATTAAATACTTAACAATACTGCAGTGTGTTCCATTTACCAAGAAACTATGAAACAGTTGTTATTCTAGCTGAGTAAAATGGTTTTCTTGAAGAGTCATTGCTTCTTAGCACAAAACTTGCTGTCAATCAACTGGATTATAATTATAATAATGAATGCCTTGCAGAAAAATTCTAAAAATACTTCAACATCTGAAGAGCTCATAGGAAAACTGAGCAAACATTACAAACATATTCCAGATTGCTATTAACTAGGTTTCCTAGACTGCTAGCTCAGAAAATAATTAACATTTTTTTACCACCATATTTATCAGAAACGGATGTTATCTAGCACACCTCAATATATGGCTCGCCAGTGTCACATACCGGAGCACGTTAGTGGAGCAGGTTGGAGAGAAACAAGAAAGCGTCTCCTTATACCATCCAAGATTTTGTGATCAGTAAAAAGCTGACAACAATATCCACTGAAACTTCTCTCTATCTCAATACTGCACTTAAAGCTCATACAACAGGAAAGCCAACAAGCCATACAAGTACAGTATTATATTAGGTCTCTGGATGAACAAGATCTAACATGGCAACCTTATCTTCACTTACCAAGTAGCTGCTTAAACAGCTTTTTCATCAATTTGTGTAATCTTTACTGTGTGCAATATATGGGGTATATTAAAATTTAGTTTATCTCTCTCTGTATGTTTAATTGCCAATAAATGACCTAGCCAAGTAATACTGAGTATTGCCTATTATACCACGTTCAGATTACCAGCCCTGCAAATCCCCAGGGACACGCCGGGCTGCCCCTTCACACTGACAGCGGTGACCCGGGACTTCCCAGGTCACCGCTGTGCAGTGAAGCCGCGGGACCCGGCTTTCTCCGCAAACCCCTTCTTTTTAGCCGGGTCTAAGACCCGGCTAGAGAGAGCCGGGGGTTCGCTTTCAGATTGCCAGAAAAAGCTGGGGTTTTCATGAAACCCGGCTATTTCATGACAACCCCGGCTTTTAGCTGGTAATCTGAACGGGGTATTATTTATCTTATTAGTGCTAGTTCTATCTCTTTGTCTTTTGTAAATCATTATTAGAAACTTGGTAAGCCTTTTGATCATCTTTTAATGAGCATTAGTAGTGCTGTGCCATTCAACTTTTTAAGGAAGTAGGTATTATTGTGCTAAATAAATATCATTAGGAAGTATCGAATAAATATAAAAATGTGTATGTAAATGTAATAATGAATTAATTGATTGTGGATAAGTGACAACCAAAATCCCATACTACATAGAATGCCACCTTCTTTAATGTTCAGTTCTACCGTATTATTTAGAAATACAAAAGTGACACAATTCTAACTCCAATCTCTAAAAAGTGAAAACCTCTAACTCATACAATACATATCCAATATAAATGAAGTTGACTTCTATAATTGATTAAAAAAAACAAGCAAATCACAATGGCCCTGTTTACAATTATGACTTTACGAAAGTCTCTTGCGTAAGTCCCCTTGACAAGTTACATCGGCGGAGATGTCATGTGAACTTTGTTCTGTAAGCAGGGGCCAGCACTTAAAATCTCCATGCCTATACTCCTCCATACAGACGGGGTTAGGCATGGTAATTAATTGCCAAGGGGGAAGAGCAGACGTTCTGCACGGCTCTGTGTCCATGCGGAAACAGATCCATGCAGAGAAGTTAAAGTAGGGTTCTGGACATGTAAGTGTCCAGAACTCCTTCCGAAAGTGGGGAGTGCCAGGGTTGTGCACTCCCTTCCTCTGTGCCTAGCTACAGGTCTCCGTGTGCACGTATGTAATCTGGTCCAATGTTGCTATCTTTATATGATTGTGTGCTACATTCTAATGAAATATTTTCAGACTTTTAACCAATGCCCGTATATAATCAGGTCATTATGTAAACATAATTGCAAGGATGATTTATGTTAGAATCTGGATTGGCAGTGTTGCTGGGGCATTAACTTGCCTGTGTTTCTGTGGCTAGCAGATTAACCCCTGCCTTTCATGCACCTGTTTGCATTTAAATATAAATTGATTGAGCAACTTCCATCCTGTGTTTGTACTGTGTGTGGGCATGTCTGGGAGCAGCAGCTGAGAGGGGGTGTTGTTCCACAGCAGCCATCTTGGAGACTTTAAGGGGTGCCTCCTGAGGTAAGTTTTGGCTCTCAATTTAAAAAGATATATATATGACCCAACATTGGGACTCACATTGATAGAGTTAGGACCACCATATTCAGATAGGCCTTTACGGTGGCTGGTGGCTTATTATATATTTGTGCAAAATATGTGTAATGGATGTTTCTGAATTTTATTTTACAGATAGAATGGTATAGCCTGTTACTGATTAATGGCAGTGTTGCTGAGGCATTTTCTTGCCTGTGTTTCTGTGGCTAGCAGATTACCTCTGCCTTTCATGCACCTGCTTGCATTTACCTATAAATTGATTGAGCAGCTTCCATTTTGTGTGGAGAACCTGGATTTAAACAGGATTCAAACACATGATATTTATAGGGGGATTTCCACTAATGGTAATAATGTGAGCTATATTACGGGTCTGTGAATCGCACACTATATAAAGTACATGCAGGATATTTTCGGTGTCTAAGAATGGCACCTGCAATTTGGTTTATATTAGGGTTTGGGAATGGCACAATACAGTTTTCAAGTCCAGACCTCTATTATACCCCACATGTAAATTAGAAGGTCTGGGAATATATATGGAGTACATCTGGGGCAGTTTTCTGGTGTCAGTAAAAAGTTCTGTGTAGTGTCGCAAGATCAGGGGTTTGGGTATCCATTTACTAACCAATCCCCAGGCACAGTCACTTGTTTGGCAGTAGAAATCACCAGAGTTCAATGCAGATATTGTGCAAATCAAGATTGGTTTACTCATAAAAGAAAACCCTAGGCCTGTCTGGCCACTAACTAATACAAAATAGAGAATCCCTCTCTAGGGTGAGTGGACCTTCTGTCCAGCTCACCAATACACAAATTAACCTGTGTTCTGTTCACAGCCAGAGAGGGAGAGATCTGTTCAATCCCTTAGAATCTCCATATGGAGCACACCCAGGTTCGATCTCTCTAGAGGCCACCTGCCTCTTTGCCTTCTGCTGAGATAGAGAGAGAGATCCCTGTTCAACCCCTTAGAATCTCTAAATGGAGCACACCCAGGTGTCCTCCTAATTAGCCTGCTCTCAGGTGGACTAGCCCAAAGACCTGGACCAGGCTTCTTAAACAGAACCAGGGGCCATATTCAGACTTAATAAAGTTCGCAAACATATGCATGGTGTGTGCATACGTTATTTTTTTTTTAGTAATCTGCGCATGCTCATAGTAGTTGTTATGCATTGGATCTCACTACGTAAGGAGTTCACTTTTACATGTGCACAACTCTGTATGTTAGGGCATGACTATACTCTGTACTTGGGAGCATTCTTAATGGGGGGGACATTTAAATTGTTCAATATGGGCTGGGTTAAGCTCTTCCGCACGTACATTCACTGATAGGCATAGAAAAGTTAAGGTAGGTGTATTGCACTCGGAAGTCAGCTAAATTCCATCCGTCTGCGGGCAGTGTCATGGGAATGCACTTGCAACATATGTGTGGACTTTTCCTATTCTGTGCGTTCTTAAAGCACTCTTAAGTCTGAATAAGGTCACATATCTAGAAGTGATAAACCCGGCTGCAGCAGCAGCGGAGTTTTGTTATTGGATCATAGTTCGATCCCAAATCCGTACTTCCAAATGGAGGGTCCTACATTAAATGTTACGCTCTGGCTCCACAGAAAACTGGATAAATAAGAAAAGTTCATAAGGGCTTAATCAAGCCATTACTGTACAATTTGCATATGACCCCCTCCCACCATGTGTAAACACTGTACGCATGATGGGTTGTCCCATCCTGCCATTGGAAAGGCATCCATTCAAATCCAGAAGCACATGCATGCACACTACAGAATTCTGGATCTAGTCCTAGATTATCATCAACACAAAAATATGTACTGGTGACAAAAGAAATATACTCATAATGCACCCAAAACATAGATTATATTATAGTATATTACTTTCCAAGGTTCCCTCATTTACTATATTAGGGGTCTGCAGAAAGCACAATATATAAAGTACATACACTCTAGGTTATATTAGGGGTCTGAAATGAAACATACTATAATACACTGCTCAAAAAAAATAAAGGGAACACTAAAATAACACATCCTAGAACTGAATGAATGAAATATTCTTATTAAATACTTTGTTCTTTACATAGTTGAATGTGCTGACAACAAAATCACACAAAAAATTATCTTATCATTTATTAACCCATGGAGGTCTGGATTTGGAGTCAACCTCAAAATTAAAGTGGAAAAACACACTACAGGCTGATCCAACGTTAATGTAATGTCCTTAAAGTAGTGCAGCTCATCCAGGATGGCACATCAATGCGAGCTGTGGCAAGAAGGTTTGCGGTGTCTGTCAGCGTAGTGTCCAGAGCATGGAGGCGCTACCAGGAGACAGGCCAGTACATCAAGAGATGTGGAGGAGGCCGTAGGAGGGCAACAACCCAGCAGCAGGACCGCTACCTCCGTCTTTGTGCTCTGCAAGGAAGGAGGAGCACTGCCAGAGCCCTGAAAAATTACCTCCAGCAGGCCACAAATGTGCATGTGCCTGCTCAAACGGTCAGAAACAGACTCCATGAGGGTGGTATGAGGGCCCGGCCCGACTTGGCAGCGGATCAGTAATGGTGTGGGGTGGCATTTCCTTAGGGGGTTGCACAGCCTTCCATGTACTCGCCAGAGGTAGCCTGATTGCCATTAGGTACCGAGATAAGATCCTCAGACCCCTTGTGAGACCATATGCTGGTGCGGTTGGCCCTGGGTTCCTCCTAATGCAAGACAATGCTAGACCTCATGTGGCTGGAGTGTGTCAGCAGTTCCTGCAAGACGAAGGCATTGATGCTATGGACTGGCCCGCCCGTTCCCCAGACCTGAATCCAATTGAGCACATCTGGGACATCATGTCTCGCTCCATCCACCAACGCCACGTTGCACCACAGACTGTCCAGGAGTTGGCGGATGCTTTAGTCCAGGTCTGGGAGGAGATCCCTCAGGAGACCATCCGCCACCTCATCAGGAGCATGCCCAGGCGTTGTAGGGAGGTCATACAGGCACGTGGAGGCCACACACACTACTGAGCCTCATTTTGACTTGTTTTAAGGACATTACATCAAAGTTGGATCAGTCTGTAGTGTGTTTTTCCACTTTAATTTTGAGGGTGACTCCAAATCCAGACCTCCATGGGTTAATAAATTTGATTTCCATTGATAATTTTTGTGTGATTTTGTTGTCAGCACATTCAACTATGTAAAGAACAAAGTATTTAATAAGAATATTTCATTCATTCAGATCTAGGATGTTTTATTTTAGTGTTCCCTTTATTTTTTTGAGCAGTGTATATATGGCGTATATTAAGGGTCTGTGGGTTACACACTATATACAATATGTGTAATACATGCAGGATATATTAGAAGGCCAAAGAGACAGCACACAAGTGCTAACCTTAAAGAAGACCTCCTTCTTGAATGACTAGCTAATTGTAGATCAGTGGTGCGACTCACTCAAACATGGAACTGTTCCATTGTACAATGAAAGGAGCTGCTACACTTAGAAAAGGAGAAGTGTTTTTTTTCCTTTGTTATTTTCACTATTGTAAAGGGGGCTTCTGGGCAACTGGAACCCCGACCTCCCCCCCCCCATGTGTGTGCCACTGGTGAGTTTGAATTAGGTAGACAAACCAGTGAAATTGTACCAATAGAAAAGGTCACTGCATGGTGTACAAATGTGTAAAATGCCTTTATTGTGTGTAAATAAATGCAATGGCAGTAACAGATTCACTCTCATTTCTAGCAACACCAAGTAACATCTAAGATATGGTTTAGACATAAAAATGCACATATTCTATGAAATAGAATTTTATAGCTATTACTTTTGTCCAACATTGCCGAATAATGCACATTTCTGTTTCACTGGGCATACATTGGCCTCCACTGTTATCAAAGCAAAAAATACACATTAAAATAATATTCTCTTTAGATAAAGATACAGACATACAGTATATCCAGTCTAATGCAAAAATTCAGACTTTAATGTTGTTCCTTTTATTATACAGCTGTTAGATCATGATATTAAAAGAGCAGAAAATGTTTCAATTAGTACAAATATATTATTGCGCAAGCTTACATCTTTCCCTTCTAGTGATGTGTCTAGTCCTATTACTATGTTACATCAATGGAGTAATATATTTTTATCTATCAGTAGTCTAAGCTAAGAAGCAATCTAATACTCGGTTAATGCACTGATTTATCATCTGCTAGTTATGTCATTATCAGTTATCAATAAGCAGGCGATCCTATTAGTTATCTAAAAACCTGTTAGAGTTTGCATTCTATTGGATTTGATCAACGATTCTGCAGTACTTAGTGTGACTGCTGAGCATTGGACAGTGGGTGGGATTACCAAACCTTTATTTCGTATAACATCCAACATCTGGAGTGTTTCACCTTTGTCAGTATTCATTTTAGGGTCCCTTGTGAGACTTTAATCCATTACTGACACTCAAATCACTAGAGACTCTTTTTTTCTTAGGAATTTTTATGAAACTAGTCTAATGAAAAGGTCAAATAGATACAGGGTAGATACTAAAAAGGCGCCGTGCTACCCCTAAAGAGATAAACATTTGCTAGGAATAAAAGAAACTGTGTAACATCAGCAGCATCCTGACTCTCCCGCCTGATGGGCTATTCCACTTCCTGCGGTACTGAACTACTCATTCATTTTGTTTTTTTACCTTATATGCCAGTCCTTTATTTATATGTTTTTATTGTGGTTTGACTTATTACATTTATTATTAATTCCCACAATTTCTTCTCTTTTATCTATAAACGGTTAAATGGGAAATTACTCTAAGGAAGAAGAGGGACTTTTTGGATTATTTTACTCTAAAAGCATCCTTAATGAAGAAACACAGAGCTTGATTCATTTTGAACTACCTTTGTACTTTATATTTTATTATTATTTATTTTAGAACAGTTTAACACACAGGTTCACTTATTTATAGTAATTTTTTTTCTTTAAGGGTACCACAGCACCTTTTTAGTATCTATCCTATATTTGTTTGACCGTTTTGTTATTGGGGGATTGGTAGACCCCTTAGATATTTTAGAGGCAGCAGTGGACATTCACATTAGCGCCTCTTTTGCCCTTACCCGCTCTTTTGATGGTATAGTTTTTAGCATACTTATTTGTGCATGATATATATTAGACTTTGTATTGCATTAGTTATCCTTTGTTGTGCAGTAAAGTTATTATTTTAGACTTATCTCCCGTGTCTGTGTTACTGCCTCGTTGTGTGGAGCTGTGGGAAATGCATTGTCCTTATTCTAGAACTATGTGGACCAAGGGCTGGTTCCAAAACTAAGTCCAACAGGGGACTTACACAAGTCAATTGCGTAAGTCCCCTGTCTCAGAACATTTGTGCATGGGCGCACCAGATGTTCTGACGGCGTAAGCACTAAAGTACGTAACAAAGTTACATACGTCAAAACTTACGCTGAAGGGGCAAACCCTTCAGATGGCCGTATCCCCACAATAGAGGTGGTGATAGCCATGTAAATGAGGGGTCGGGAGCGGGGAAGCCCCGTTATGACTAGGTCTGCGGCCATACTTATCCAGATTTCCTACCAACAGCGGCAAGGTACGGAAGTGTGTACTCCCCACTACAGGAGCGTAAACCAGGATCTGGCCCCAAGACAGTAAAGGTGAAAAAAGGCTCTCCACTTTAGATTTTGAGGTTCTTTCCATCACACAGGTTGCTACAAGCTACAGTAACGCGTTCCACAGAATGGTTAATAATTTTTTATGGAATAAAATTTGCAACACTTTGTAAACTTGTTATCAAAATTCCAATTGGATTTACAAATTAAGATGATTGTAGTTTACTATCTAGTGGTGAGCTAAGTTCTTGCATTTTACAGAAAAACGTATGCACCTTTGCTTCAGTGCTCGGAATTATTATTCCCTTTGCAGAGTTAATGTCTATGGAGCTTGGTGATTAGCAATAATAATTTTTTTTCTGCTGGGTGGCATTAAAGGTAATTGCAGACTCAGCAAAATGTTTGGGGACATTTCACAAAAGCTAAAGGCCAAATTCTGCTGGTGAAATCTTTGAAATTACAAAGAAAGATGTAGAATGAGAAATTCACATTAGCAGATATGAAAATTTTGCTCATCTCTACTACTTTTCTCTCCGAGTAAACAAACTCTCATACTTCAATGATCCTGAATTCTATTATAACACTAATTATAATTTTTATAGTGTGAATGATTGCTGCCTCTGCCGCCCTCCAGCTAACAACTGGGAATTTGTTTATCGATTTTAGAACACTGCCATTTTCATAGGCATTGTATAAAAGTTCTCGTTGGTCTCAGAGAAATTTTGAGTTGGTGCTATGGAAATTTAGAAGTTAATGTACTGTGAGTGAATGTAATATAATAGATGTACAATTAAAACACAAAAAAAGTACTAGTTTGTCATACCACTGTATATCCACCTACACCAACACTTTCCTTAAACAGCCAGCAATTTTCATTTTTTTTATATCTTTTGAATAGCCTTTAATCCTGAAACAGCTGAGGCTCCTAAACAAAAACAATGCATTTGCTAAAAGTTCCTCAGGACACATCACTAACATATAACTGCCAGTTTCAAATTCTTTGAACTTATATGAATATTATTTTTTGCTAATGTATTATGCATAGAATGAGTGTAGAAATAAAATATAGTTTGTACCCGGGTTTACAGGATATTTCAAATGAATAAAAAAAAAATCCCAAAAAACATAGGTATAAAATGTTGTAAGTTTGTGAACACAAAATCCAGAATTATAATTATTATTATATATTGTAATATTTTATATAATGCTTCTTATCTAAAATAAAAAAGAATATATATAGAAATGTTTTAATTATATGAGCCCAATTTGTGCTGTAATTAGTGAACTATTCTTAAACATTTATCACACTTTTTTTTTAACTTCTTCATTCTTATAACTACTGTTTTCATAGGTACCTACCTCAAATACTTTCACTTCCTGCTTCTTCGAAAGTAATAATTGACTCTTCTGTGTATGGAATGTTGTATACAACAGAATAACACTACAAATATTGTACTATTGCTCAACCTCAGGAGATAGATAATGTAAAAGGCGTGTGCAGGCACATTCGCCTCTGTCCTTCGGGTTTGCCCTTGTAGACAGCATAATCTAAAAGGTCACAACAGCTGAGCATTTGGAGTGAAATAAATAGAACATTTTTTGATGACATGCTGACACATAGGCTCAGTTCAAATAATGGAATGAAACAAAATAGATTCAGACAATTCCAGTCTCTGTTTTTATAACGGTGCTTTTATAAAATGATGCTAACTAGCAAATTGTTTGGCCATTGTTTGGCTCTTTCAAGACTGCACATTTCGGAACGAGTCATTTACTCATAATTCATAAAATGTCTTTTATTAGTACATAATAGTCACCCTTATTGATAGTACAAACACATTTTAATACAGAAAATGTTGTAGTTTTTTCACTCACAGTGAACACAGTGAAGATATCAATCCTGTGCTGAACAGCCCTTGCATCAGTTAATGTACTGTATAATTCTAATCCAAATTTATTAAAATATGTTATTATAATTTAATGGCAGAATATATTATAAACAAACAGTTAATTGTTTTAATAACTACTAATTAAAGTAAAATTTTACCTGTGACCTATTGTAGACTTCCTATTAGACAAGTGATGCATATGCCTAGAAGCATCACATACTGCAAGGAATAAAGACCAGATTAGACCTTCATATGAGTCTGTCTCCCATCTGAAGTATTTACTTAAAGAGAATTCATGACAAGGCTCTAAATTCTATCATCAATTTTGTCTATGAGTGACTTGACCCTTAAATCCAGCCCTGCCTATAAGCGTACCAAGCCTTTAGTTTAAAGCTTGCCTTGGAAAACTTTTTTCATTCATCCAATGAGATCCAAAAAAATAAATATATAACTTACATATGCTATCATTGTTTGACTTAAGTGTTAAATCAGTTATGTTCTTGATAGTGTATTGTACATATAAAGTATGTTCTTGATGGGGTGTTATTTAGAAATGTATAGCTGTGACATTGTTAATGGTGGTTTCTAAAGTAAACTTACACTGGCAGTTTAAGAAATTAATTGATTCGAAAGTAATAAATTTGAAAAGTTGAATTCCAAATTTGTTTCAGGTGAAAACTTATAAAACTCGAGAATATAAAATTACACATTTAAGTTTAAAAATAGTCTAAATGATAAGAGTAATAAAACTCGACAGTATCAAATTAGACATTCAAATTTTAAAATATTACTGAATGACAACAGTTGTAAGTTGTATGAATAAGTACAGTTTTGAAATACCGTATATACTCGTGTATAAGCCGAGTTTTTCAGCACCTTTTTTATGCTGCAAAAGTCCCCCTCGGCTTATACTCAAGTGAGGAAAAAAAAATACAAGGGAGGCTACATTGAACATACCTTTGCTGTCCCTCCGGCAGTCCCTGTGGCTGTTTCAGGCTCTCTTCCCCGCAGCTGTGCCTCCGACTGTCTCCCCCGAAGTGCGTGCTGCACAATGATGTTGAGGTGACCTTAGGTCACGCAACGTCTTTCTGCAGCGTGCAACGCGAGGGAGAGATCCAGAGGCACAGCTGCGGGGAGAGCCTGACACAGACGCAGGGACCGCAGGAGGGACAGCAGAAGGAAAGGAGGGAAAGGCAGAAGACATCAAAGGTAAGTGAGAAAAGAAATAAATGGAGGCTGATGTTAAGGGGCAGATATGAAGGCTGGCATTAAGGGGCAGATATGGAGGCTGGCATTAAGGGGCAGATATGAAGGCTAACATTAAGGGGAAGATATGGAGGCTGGCATTAAGGGGCAGATATGGAGGCTGGTATTAAGGAGCAACTATGAGGTAAGTTCAATGTTGCAACCAGGCTGGGATGGGGCAGAGACTGGCAGGACACACATAGAGGGGGCAGACTGACTGGCAGGGCACACAGAGGGGGCACACTGGATACTGGGTGCTGGATACACATGATGATACAATTAATGTAATTTTATTGGTATCTATTTTTATTTTGAAATTTACCAGTAGCCGCTGCATTTCCCACCCTAGGCTTATACTCGAGTCAATAAGTTTTCCCAGGTTTTTTGTGGTAAAATTAGGTGCCTCGGCTTATATTCGGGTCGACTTATACTCGAGCATATATTTACATTATATTTAGTTATATTGGGAATTATATATTTATACAGCACATGGGCTACATTGTAGAAATACAATATATTTCAGTGAAGATTTTTTTTTTGTTTTTATAAAAAGTACAGTAAAACCTATATTCAAATTAATAACAAATGCATTAGTACAAATTTTCCTTGATTATCTTCCAATGTAATCTAATCAGTTAGCATTGATGTAATGCTGATTACCATTTAGTTAAAATTCTTTTTTAATGACCTGAATTAAACTTGCCTGTAAGTGTAATTTGTGTAATGCAATCAGTGTATTGAACACAACCAGCATATGTGCTAATGTACAGTCTAGAAAGGAAATGCAAATGTTAGTAAAACCTGTCTCTTTGAGATTCACCTTATTTTTAGTAACAGGACACCTTATATTTAAAATTACATTTTTCTAGATTTGAGAAAAATTGAATTTATTGTCTTAGCACTGATTATTTTAGCTAAGTTAAAAGTTGCAAAAGTGAATGCTGTGATTCTGCCTTGCACCACTACACTTAGATGACAAGGTACACATTATTTAATGATAGATTAGTCCAGTTTAGTACTTACATCAGTTTTTAATATATATTATTACTTAATGCAATGTTCTGTGTCTTGTTATATTCCCAAAAATGTACCTAGATTGACTTCCTCAATGCAAAAGAGAGGTTTAGCATAGATTCCAGCAAACCTTTTAAAAGAAAACCTGTTGAAAAATGTTTAAATTTGGTGAATGACCAACTCTTAGACCAGGGCTCGACAATATTCTATGTAATGTAGGTGCCAGGCCAAACATTTAGGACCCAAAATATTTGATACGCTAGATTGTGCATATATTAAGAAACTAAACATCAGGAGAACATTGTTAGATGTTATATTAGTACTCCCCTGCTAAAATGGTTATTCAATACTTAATGAGAATTTCAACTTATGAATTGCTTAAAAATGATGACAAGAAGGGAATAAGACATGAGCTATTCTAAATATTAGAATAGTTTAACATCACCCATTCTCTATAATAAAAAATCACATTTTCTAGATCCCCAAAATAGCAATCCATTGCACAGCTTTATCAAAACTAATTTTTTTTCCTGGTGTACGAGGTATGTATATAAAATAACGAGACTGTGATTCCACCTAGTAAAGAAAGCAGTCAGGACCGGTTATATCTGCATACGCAGTTATCAGCATTATTAAATGGAAGTTTTGAAAAAACTGAGAGAAAAAGTCAGAAAGAAACTGTGGAAAAATTGTTTCATTCTTCACCAGGACAATGCGCCTGCTCACATAGCACTTGCTGTGAAGCAGTTTTTGACCAACAATCACATTACTGCACTTGAACATCCTCCATATTCGCCCGATTTAGCACCTTGTGACTTTTATATTTTACTAAAAGTTAAATCAGTAGTTAAAGGGACACATTTTGAGTCAGTTTAAGAAAACAGCAGATATGTTGAAACAACTGATAGAAATTGATTTGTTCCATGCCTTCGACCAGTGGAAACCAAGACAACAGCAATGTGTTAGTGCAAATGGGGAGTATATTGAAGGGGACAAGCATTTCATTTGTAATACCAATAAATAAAAATTAGTTATTTAATCAGTCTTGTTATTTAATAGGCATACCTCATATTTAAATTGATATTTATCATAAATAGCACAATAACATTTGCAATTAAGTAAATTGCTTGGTGCTTAATAATTTATGAAGACTTTTTTTAAAATTGATATTTAGATCTTTCCGTTGGTCTGTCTTAAGTTTTAAATTTTAAGTTGTCACAATATATTTTATAGCTGATTATCACGAACAAGCTGTTATAGGATATGTAGTATGTTCAGTTTTTGGAGGAACAGCCCTATTAACATATCATTAAAGTGTCTGGCAGCCCTAGTTATAAAGATGTATGTTTGTTGTTACTGTTTCACTGTAAAATAAAATTACAGATTCCTAATTGATAATATATACAGTTTGTGCTGTGACCTTGTCTGAGCAGTTTTGCCATTTATAAGTACAGTATAAACACATAACTCTCAAGTTATATTAGGCAGAGTTTATAGGAGAGGGTTCCCCTGCCTCTGAATGAAGATAGGGCTTTGCAACTATTTCTTGAAAGAGGGTATGGTTTACTGGTCTGAAGATCTGTTCTGCGACAGCAAGGAAGTGGCAAAAGCGGTTGCATTTCACAGCTTCCTCCGCAGACAGTGTAGATTCAGTAACTGAAGAGAATTCAAATGCTCGAACAGTGGCAGGACATGTCCCACAGCCTGACCCTAACATTCCCTAACAGACTTACCTTAACTCCCCCCTCTATGCAGCCTAACCCTAACGCTCCCTTTCTTTTAACAGTCCCCTCTCCATCTGACCCTGACCCCCAGCCCATCAGGGAAACCAGTAGTTGTTATTAGGAACAGGTACCTTGCCAAAATAGAGCCATTTGCCTTTGTAGCTGCTCCCAATAAGGATATTCATAATTTCTAGTATTACTCCTAAACAATGTTGATTTCAGGGGGAGACAAGTTAATTGTATTCTTTGCATGCAGGGATATATCTTTGAATTGCTTACTGCACACAGATAATGACCAGCTTTACTATCACACTGTTATTTAGACTTAGGATAGGAAACATCACCTCTCAACTCTAATACTGTTTGCAACAGATGAAATATGACTCCCCTGCAATCAACACGGTTTAGGTCAGGAGTAACTAATTTCAAGCACTTACTTAAGTGCTGGAGTATATGTGACTATAGCAAACATGTCAGACCGTCAAATTCTCCAAGTCCGATGATGGATGCAAGACTCAAAACTGGACAATATGAATATATCATTGCTCATTTATAAACAGAGACACACCAACATTTTCAAAACGCGTATAAAAAAGTTTAATAATAATAAATATTGAACTACACATAGTCTAAAAGTATATAAAGAGAATACATAAAGTGAGGTAGCATAAAGTGAAGTTATAAACTGGTACAACTACCACACTGCATTCTAACAGTTATTATAATATGTTTCATTCAAAGCTAAGTCCTGTCCAGTTGCTGTTTGTTGAAACTTACAGTCATGCAGAACAATACAATGGGCTTACATCATTCCTGTGACCAATGAAAAGAGGGGATCTTGTTTGCATCCAAAATGACATTGTTTCCTTACAAACTTCTCTGAAATTGTGTCTAAGAACTGGTGTTTGCTTTCTTCTATTATACAAGTGTATCTCCTAAATAAAACCTAACAGCTAATAAACAGTCCTATGATTCGGCAATAAACACCAACCACCGTCATTTATATGCAAATAATGTGCATTTACTACTTTTTCATGATATTTTATGTACTATTGGCCAGATCCAGGGCTACGTTTCCATTATGTTTCAAGACGTATGGTATTTACTATGCACTCCCCTAGGCACTCCCCTCGGCGGCCTTCCCCTTTTGCAATTTTATGCTTGCCAAACCCTGCCTTAACTTTACACAACGTAACTACTGTCATATGTACAGGCAGCACAACATAACTACCTAAGCACGCCCAGACTGTTGGATTTAAATGCTTCTCCCCACCTCCGAAGTGTAATCGTATGCCTGGCACGCCCCTTCCTTCGTAGTTACGCTGCTGATAGTAGGCTGATACGTACATTCAGTGTTACGTTGCGTAACATCTGGCACGCACATGTGCAGTAAATACTAATGGGCGATTTTATGGCAGCGGCTAGCGTAAAATCGCCCTCATACATACTTCTGGATCTACCCCTATGACTATAAATGAGTTGGCTATTAGCAAAAAACGCAATTAGATATCATTAGTGATGTCAAGTGAAATATAATGATAAATTCAGGCAAATAAGCTATACCAGTGATGCATTATATGTCTGGTTGAATTTCAACACAAGTTGGGATATAGTAAGTAAAGCAAGGTATATGCACACATAACATGCTTCCATAATGGATCTGGAAGCCTCTACAGCATGGGATGGGGAAGATATGTTAAATGTACAGTAAAGGCTGTGATTGCCTCCCCTTGCGCACATGGAAGTTAGGATCCAGCGGGGATCCTGCTGCGAAGCTCCAGTTCCACAGCACACATTCATGATTAAGTCTATGTTTACTACTTTCAAGCCACAATATAAATCTTTAACTGTTATTGTGTTTTACTTCAATCTATTATATTGAATGTAACTTTTCATGGTAAATAAACAAATGTAAATCACTAGAGCTTATGTTTTTTTATATTATTAAAACAAATAACTATGCCAAATAAGTATAATCTTACACTTCTCCTGAATCTCTCTCTCCTTACTCCCTGATTGATTTCCACTGTTCCCATCTCTTTAGTCTGCTCCTTGCCTACTTTGCTTTTCCCTGCTCTGACTTTCAATCCCTGCTGCTCCTGTGTCCTTACCTAATCTGTTCCTGTTGCTCCCATCTGTTCCTTAGACTTCTTTTCTCCACTGCTGCTCTTTAGCCCTCCCTCACTCTTTTCACACTTCCAGCTGCTCAGCTCCATTGATTAACGTGTCCCTGCTCCAGCTCCTGGCTCTCTCCCCACTACTCTTGGCTCTCTTCTGTATGCTCTGTCTTTTCTCTCTCCTGTCTTGTCAACATCTCTGCTCTATCAAATCAGCTGTTCTGCTCTCGCTCATTTCCAGTCTTCTCTCTCTTCCTCTCTCCCTCTCACACATGAAGTGCTGTGTCGACATTACAATATTCTGTCTCACAGGTGTCATGTTATTGACCCTGTCAGATAGAAGAATGACAGTCAATTAAGCTTATCTGCATTTTAATCCCGTTAGCTGGCATTCTGAACATAACTGTCAAATATTGCACCGATTAGTAAAATGTATGTTTGTTTTTTTATTTAGTTCTTTTTATTAAATGCATGGCAATAAATCTACCACTAATATTTATCCAATACTTAAAATGAATATTTTCTTTCTCTGGCTATTCCATTGAAGCTAATAGATGATGAAAACCATAGAAAACTACAAAAAACTACTGTAATTGGTTTCCTTTACTAAAACTTTGTTAACCACTTGTCTTCCTGTCTGTGGAACTTTTCTGGAATTACAATTGAGGCATTTTAATTGTCCATCTATTTTCTGTCATTCACCTTTCTCAAATCAATACTCAAAAAAAAGGTAAAATCTTTACCATTAATTGTGCCTTTGTGAGGAAACAGTTGTAGACATGTAGCTCTCTGACAAAATCAGGGGACAAATGTTTTCATTCTTTAGCTTTAGTTTAAAAAAGAAACAGCCAAAGTAGAGTAGAGTGATGAGAATATGTGTTATATGTCAACAACCACATAAATCTTGAGTGCACTCAAAACATACTTAAAAAGCAAAACAACATTTAATAGAATATCATTCTGCTGATAACCAGTTTTAGAGAACAAATATAAGACAGTGATTAAGGCTTCATTATTATTTTGTTTTTGTTTCTTTGTTCAAAAATCATCAACATATTACTCAAGTGCGTAACAATTCTAGTTGAGAGTTCTTTGCTTAACTCTAAATTGCAGTTTAATATTAAAGCTATTTAGAAAGTGTACTCTATAAGCAACAGCAAACTATTTCCCTGCATGAAAAGAAGGAAAATGTATTTGTAGATTTCATTGTAACATGGTTTGTTCCCAGTACTGCAAGTAAGGATGGAAAGGTCTATAAGGTACCAACAAGGAATCTACCTATACCACCACACCTTATGGCAAAGCGACTATGTGCCTGTAATATGTTTACTCATTCATGCAGGCACTTCAGTTTTATCAGATCTTGGTTCCTCTCGCTGACAACAGGACCCTAATTTTGAGCTTCGGGTTTACAAGAAGTAGGCTTATAAAAATAGGAAGTGTTTGCAAAATCAATTTATATAAATTAAAATGACATTGTGCATGCACTTGTAGGATAACATAACTATGTAGTGTGCACATTGGCCGCTAAATGGAGATGACCACCACTACTGTATATTACACCTATGTAGGTTGCACTTGCACCAAATTTTTTTTCCAAACTGACAACTGACAGAAAATTAGCTTTTAAGAGACAAACTGTAGACTGTGAATCTGATGTCTATGGTTTATGTACTTTAAGTTGTTAATGGGTACATGGGTACATTACATTAATACAGTATTTTCTCCATTGAGTTTTTAATGTTAAAAATTTTTTTCTTTGAGTTGAATACTTTTTCTATTTTATGGAAACAATTTAAGAAAGCTTGACTGTCATTTTATTTCAAGATCGAATCAATATTATTTTGATCCATTGTCACAGGGCCCCTGAAGGGTGCATGGTCCAATGGCTAGTGTCTGTTCTACCTATTTGTTAATATGACACTGGTGTGGGAAAGAAGATGAGGAAATAAAAATATATTTAATGCATATAATGTGAATATACTTATGTATAAATTGAAATGCTCTTCTAACTCAAAATGAGGGACACACTATTGGAGCAGAGGACTCATTTTAAGTTAAAAAATAAAAACTCATAAAGCTTTACATTTCATAGTTTTGTGAAATCTTAATGATCTGTGATAGAGGTATAACCAGATCTTTGCTTCTGGTGTAGTTTTTTCCTTTGCAGACTCCATGGGGCTGATCCAAAATTAAAAGAACAGCAGTAACAACCTTTATTGCAATGGGAGTCATCCAAATGATTTTTATTTTTGCATGGATATGAAATACCAAATAGCATTATTTTTTAACTTTAATTTAAAGTTTAGCTACAAAACATCAACTCTCAATTTTACTTGCACATTGACATTTTGATTAAACAGTTCAGTTTGGTTTTGCCAGGGTGCACAGCTACTCCTTTTTTTGCTATTACTCCCAACTCCCAACTCAAATGCATCAAACGTAATTTATAGTTCCCAATAAATTTGGGTGCACAGTTATTACAATGAATAAATGTATTTATTATAAATTAAATATCAAATGGTTACATAACCTTTTATGCAAACAGGACTAAAGTTGCAATATTCTTACAATTTCATTACACTCAATACCTTATTAAAATTTAATTATTTCAGACAGGATTCACAACAATGTTTTTTTACTTACGTAGTAAATAATTGACACTACCTACCTAGCGTTTCATTACGTGGATTGCATACATGCGGCCTTTAAAGTAGTTACTACGTGTGCGCATTAGCACGGAACTTAGAAATAGGCAAGTAAGTAAAAAAAACTGTATTGTGAATCCTGTCCTTCATCTGTAAATTTCACACTAATGAGGTTTTCTAAAATATCATTAATTTATAATTAGTTGCATTTAATTCCAATCTTTGATGACTAAGTGCCCACCATCGACTAATATGAATAACTGTAAATTATTAAACCATTCAACCAAATGAATAATTTTCTACTGACTGAAGTTGCAAACCTAACTTGCCAATAACGTTACAGTTTTAGTGTCCTCAAACTTCAATTTCACCTTCTTATATATGTGCTGGATTGATCCGTCTGTTAAATGTATGAATAAGGGATTAGATGGGAAAGTAGAACTTACTAAAGTGCAGTGTTCTTTTATAGCAACTGTTAGAGATGTAAAAAAAAACCTTTCTGGTTTTAGTTTTGGTTCTGAAAACATTTTCATGTTTCATGTTTTATTTTTGAAAAACCACCCATAAAGGTTCTGGCTTTCTTGTTGGCTTTGTGTTTTGAATTCGAACAAGACTTTGCTAGAAGAAACAAGTTTGACCGCTGCCACAATGTTGCAAAGTCACTGAAGCCACTGGTGTCTACAGCAATAGGCTTAAGGCTCAAACAAACCAAGTATTTCAAAAGACTAACTAACTTAAAATTTATAATTATCTTTTATTTATGGGTTTTTTTCACTGAAATGTATTCTTGTGGGGGCCTGAACACACCAAGCATTTCAGTCACAGAAATATCCCTGTCGCTAAAGTGCTTGGTTTGTTAAACTGTGCACGTGCAATGTTAGGGTGGCAGAGAAGTCTTAAGGACAATTCCATGTTACATACAAGCTATGAGATAGGGAGAGGGGGATGTTACCTTACTGCAGCACACTGGAGAATAATCTTGGTTTTATGCAAGGCACTAAAACCATATGAAATTGTGAAGGGAGTTCAGATGCTGTCATCATGGCCCCGATCCAGATCTGAGTGCAAATGTGCTTGGAAACATGGTGCAGGTTGCATAAGATTCAAAACTGCACAACTGTGTCATTTGAATTGCAAGCATATACACCACGTAGGGTAAAGGAACACAGCAGTTACGCTGTAAGCAGATGCATGCCCACCTGATGGGTGGGAGTGTTGCAATGGGAGCCTGAAGCTTGCCAGTCCATCCATAGGTCTCTGATCAGCCTTGTTGTATCGGGAACCTTTTTTTTACATCTGTTGGGTGTTTTGATTTGAACCTGGGTACGCTTGCTTGTTTACTCTGGAACACTGGCACTTTTTTTAATTGATATTTTTAAGTGACTTTGTATTACAATCCTTTTATTCCAATCTTTCCTTTTTCTATTCATTCATTCATTCATTTATTTATTTATTTATTAGGACCCACCTTTGCGGAGGACACGAAAGGGGACCCGTTTATCCAGTATATTCCTAAGAGGGTTCAGACCACTTTGGGAAACCTGAGGATGTCTTTGCATGATGTCTTAATATTGGATATATAAGGGACTTTTTATTCATGAACGTGTGTTTTTTTGTTTTGATTTATATTTTATTTTTCAGACAAGTGGATACACAAACAATAACAGTTGTCAGTCAAAGACATTAATCATTTGGAAATGCATACATCACATACTTGTAACATGAGAAAACCAATATATCATTATATATTTTTAGCAAATATGCAGGTTGTACGCTACCTACAAAGTATCCACTTTTTTTTGGTAAGTAAAATCAAAAAGAAAAGAGAAAAAATGAAGAAAAAGATATAAAGAAAGAAACAGAAAGAGTAGAAATAGGGTGGTTTCCTAGGAAAGGAAGAAGAATATCAATTGAGAAGAACAATTACAATAAGAACAAGAGTCAAGTATGTAACTTGGTGTATTTATAGCGGTATTAGTAGTTGAACGTGAAAGTGATTTGCCCACGGTTCCCAGGTTTTACATGACATATATAATACATGACATATTCCATGTTATAGATGTACCACATCTTTTGCAGAAACATATGAAAGGTTGTAGCTTCTGATTGGCACCAGTTAGCTGCAATAAGGCATGTAGATGCCGAAGCCATTAGTTGTATCATTTTGCTCTGATGCCGTGTAGCCCCAGGGATCCCAAGAGGAAGCAAAAATGGAAAATGGAATGTGCAACGAGAGTAGCTGTGTTAAAAAATGATGTACATATTTCCAGAATATCTGGAGCCTAGGACATGCCCACCAAATATGCATATAATCCCATCGCGCAGTACAACCTCTCCAATATGTATCAGCGACATTAGAACAAAAAGTAGCCACTTTAGTTGGTACCATATACCATCTATATAATAACTTATACCTATTTTCTTTCATTCTTACACAAAGGGAGGATGTTGCTACATTTTGCCTGATCTCTTCCCAGTCCTCTGAGTCCAATTCCAACCCTAAATCTTCCATCCAAGCACCCTCCTGTCTCTCCATACCTTTTGATGATTCCGAAGCTAGTTCATAATATATAATTGAGATACCTTTAAAAATTCTACATTTCAGACACAGGTTCTCAAACTCAGTATAGGGTCGAGTATAGAGCAGATCTTTCATTGAGGCATAAAAGTGCCGGATCTAAAAATACTGGTAAAATACCAAATTAGGGAGGTCATACTGTCTTTGAAATGAACGTGTGTTTTTAAGGCAGTTCCTTTTATTTAATATTTTGGTATTTGTGTGTTTAGTGGAGCACTTTGGTTAATTGTAGTAACTGCAGCCTGACTAGCACTAAATAAGGTGTCTTTTTACTTTATTATTCTTGGAAAGAATGTTTGGCACAGCCAGGAATCTAGAGATTGATCAGCATTAGAAGCTAAAGGCTAGAGGTCAGAATGTAGAGAGATTGATGTTCAATGAGCTACTTATTTTATGATGAACAATTTTCTCTATCACAGACTGCCCTGATAGATTCCAGTAGTGATGAGTTAATATTGTCTGATGATGAGGGTGATGAGGATGATTACAACAACTTAAACCTTAAGGATGCTGATCAGTGTTAGCTTTACACCCATTGCTGTAGCCAAAAAAAAATCCAAAAATATATGCTTTTTGATTTTTGTTTTTCTAGTATTATTCTTTTTTATGTATTCTTATGTGAGAACCTTAACAAACCAAGCTCTTAAGTCCCTGTCACTGAAGTGCTTTGTTTGTTAAACTGCGTGTCCAACATAAGGGAGGGTGGGAGGACCCAAGGAAAATTTTATGACACATTATGTGCTCTAGTCAGTGTTTGTGTTGCTTCTCTAATAACTAGTTTTGCTGCTGCATCCCTTAATCAGTAGCTATAGGTGAAAATGATATTGTAAGGTCTGAAAATATATGTTATTAATGTTAATAACACTGTAGGAGCAAAAATACATACAAATTACAGGATTTTAGATGATTTGATCAATAAAAAAAATAAAAAATAAAGATCCAAAACTGAAAAAATTCTGGGTGGTTTTGCCAAAACTAAACAATGAAAACACCAAAGGCAACACATAGCGTTCAGTGCTAATCGCTACTTCCTATGCACTTCATTGCTATATTGGTACATTTTTAAAGCACATTTTTTTTAAGTTTATACTGTACATCCTGTAAAAGTAGTTTGTTTCTTTTGTTTTGTTTTTGTGTCTTTACAGTGATGGGGGTTTGATGGAGAACAAATGTATTAGAACTATTTTTACAAGACATGTCCTTTAAATCTGGATGAAATTACTTGACAGTAATTATGCCTTGTATGCTCACTTGGTTAATTACTTAAACATGATTTAATGATTTTCAGGAGAGATTTGATCAACCCTGCACTTCTAAATTAAAGTTGGCAATTTTAGACACACATTTTTCCAACCATTTCCTATTAAGGTTTTAATTTGTTTTTAAAATGTTGCTAGCAGTATACTGAAATAAAAAGTTAAATACAAAACATTAATAACTATGTGCACTCATTCACAGAACTGTAAAATCTAGGCTTTTGTATACTGTGGTAGTCAGCGGGGGTAATCAGACAGCTCTTGAATTTTGTGCTGGTGTTTTCGTGTATTAACAATTACCAAGATGCATTCAAATGCATAACTGGTACATGCTGTTTTGCTTCTTATTCCAGTCTAAACTAATTATATGCTTGTCTTGGTTGTTTAAATACAGTTATTGTTTTTATTTTGCCTTTGAATAACGTTTTCGTTTGAATGTTTGAAATATATTCAACAAATCAGCTGAGAAACTGATTTACAAAATCTTCCAATGCATACAGTATCTGAAGTTCTTATAGATGCAACCTACTGTTGTGTATGTATTATATGATAAAAGTATCACAAAACTTTAAAGGAAGCAGAATTTTTTTAAATTTACTTTCAAGAAACATGACTGTGTTAGCTGCTGGGAAACAATGTAACTGACAATACAAGGTATCACATATTTCTATGCATTTACTGTATATGATATAAAAAGTTTTAAACTCCATAAACATAGTTTCTGGTTGTTGTTACACGCTGCAAAGGTAAACAAAGCTGTATGTGAAGTTTTCCTGTCTGGGTTCTATGCGCCTGGATTCACTCAGCTGCGGGTTAATTATCTGGAGGTGTGCCTGAACACCGCAGCTGATTGGAGGAGTGGACTTTAAATAGCCTGTTGCTGGGAAGTCTGGTTGTCAGCTATAGCGCCTGGTTTCCTGAGTTCTGCTTGACGTTTGATTGTGTTCTCCTCGTGCTCTTGCCTTGGATCCTGTCATGTATCTTGCTCCCTTCGTTGATTCCTGATGTTACTCTCTGCCTTGCAGTTGCCCTCCTTGTCTCTGTTGTCTGCCCAGTACTCTGTGTGAAGTGCCTGGCATGAGTAACTTGCTACTCATGCTGGTGGCTTTGGCCCTAGTTAGGTATTGTTCATTCCTCTCTGTTGAGTGATGTGTGCGTGTCATCTCACAGTGTCCGTACCTGCCAGGTGAGTGATTCCATCTGCTCCTCTCTTATGCGTGCACGTTGTGTTTACAATCTCACAGCGTGATGGAATCCGCTTGTCAAACTCCATTTGTTTGTAGTTGTACACTTGGTGTTTACCATCCCTCCTTGTGTCTACTCCGTGAGCCTATCTCCGGTATCAATTGCTACCTCTTTGCTTTCTATCTCCCAGAGTGTGTCCCATGAGTATGTGTTAGCCCATCAGACTCTGCTCCTCTGTGTATCGGTGTGCTGTGTTCCATCTATCAGTGTGTTCCACTTTCCATACCTTCAATGAACCTTTTGTCCATCTGTGTTCCTACCCCTGTGTTTGTCATCTGCTAGTGGGTCAGGTTTCTTGTTTATTTATTGACTGTTAAACTGTTAATGTCATTGCTTATGGCTTTACTAAATTCCAAAAAGTTTTTTCATGCATTTTTCCTGTTACGTTGATTTGCATGCCATAGGGGATACACGTGTGCCCCTGAGTTCCATAAGTTGAAACTTGGAATAGGCAGTACAGGGAAGGATAACGTATTGAAATGTGCAAAAGAGATATTTATAGGAAAATACTGTAGGCTGATTGGTGTCAGGAAGCAGCCTAAACAAGTTTCAAATTTATTTATATAGTAATTGAAATTGGCTTTTTGTATGTGCTGTCTAATCATAATAAATGTTTAACATAATTATCTATCAAAAAAATGAAAACAAAGAACCCCCAAAAAGCTAAGAATTTAAATATTAAAATGCCTCATCACAGTGTTCCGCAATGCACAAAAAAGTCATCAAAAGTTAATAAAAAATTGAAAAAGTCAGTATATTAGAGTGTAATGTACTGTGGTTTAAATTTTGTTTTAAAATTATATTAGACTGAATAATGTCTGTTAGCAATTTGACAGCTTTTTTCTGTTACACAGACATGTCCATGTACAACTTTCACCAAAACAGGAAAAGTCCACCACTCATGGTATGAAAACATCCTGTATAGCGGGCCCAGCCACTGGGTAAAGCTGTATTGTCATCAATAATAACACCCCCACATACACAGTCACCTGTCATCAATAACTACACCCCACCACAGTCACCTGTCATAATAAATAACACAGTCACCTGTCATTAATAATAACACCCACACTGCACACACAGTCACCTGTCATCAATCATAACACCTTCACCTGTCATTAATAACACCACAAACACCGTCACCTGTCATCAATAATAATACCCCCACACACACAGTCACCTGTCATTAATAATAATACCCCCACACACACAGTCACCTGTCATTAATAATAACACCCCCGCTACACACACAGTCACCAGTAATCAATAATAACACCCCAAACACCATCACCTGTCATCAATAATAACACCCCCACAAACACAGTCACTTGTAATCAATAATAACACGGTCACCTACACAGTCACCTGTCATCTATAATAACACCCACACATACACAGTCACCTGTCATCTATAATAACACAGTCACCGGTCATCAGTAACTACACCCCACCACAGTCACCTATAATCAATAATAGCAACCCCACCACAGTCATCTGTCAACAATAACTACACCCCCACTACACACACTGTTGTCTATCTATATAAAAGCCATTCTGCTCCTCACCGTTATACGCATTAGTAGTAGTGTCTACATGTTGAGACGCTACTGCGCATGCCCAACGGTGAGGGGCAGAAAAAACTTTAAAAAAACACACACACACACATTCCCCCCTCCCCACGTGAGCCCCCTTTTACTTACCTTTACTGGTGATGGCTTTAGACTAGTACAATATAAAGCTCAATGTAGACACATTTTTTTTTTATGTATTTAATTATTTTATAAATATGTTTTATGTCTTTGAAAGATTATGAACCAGATTCCGACCTCCGTACATTTTAAGTATGCATGGAGGTCTGCCAGTCTATACGGAAGAGGGGAGTGAACTTCCCTGTCACTCCCCTCTCATGTGGTTATGGTAGCACTTACGTCTGGAGATCCGTATGGTAACATCAGACACGCTGCTAGAAAAACACTCGACTTTCGCAAGAACAGTAGTTTGAGGAAGTTGAGTATCGTACAGAACTATCAATGTTGTTCACCTGATGTATGATTACAAAACATTCATAGATTTGTTTTCTTTTCATGGTTTAAATCCATATTGAGAATTTAAGAAAACACAATTTCAATCTACTATTCCAAGAATATGAACAAGACTAAACTTTTTTAGAATTACTTTCCACATTATTTGCATGCTGCCTTAATTATGGACTCTGTTTAATTATTTAGGTTGCTGTTCTTTATAATAAAACAGCATACCATACCATGTATTTAATATCTCTGTTTATATTATTGAACAAGAAATTGATTTAATATGTGATTATCTGTGACCCAAATAACCAAGGTAAGATGGGCAGATCAAATTGCTACTGGTGGAAGGTCAGTTTCTATGCCATAGCATAGAATAGAAACAATGTATTCTGACTATCCTATAGCCAAAACTTCTAAACTAGGTGAATATTCCTTTTTTTTCCTATTTGCATATATATAAGCAATATACCCTTTAAAAAAAAAAAAATGTTTCATTCTTTGTCAGTTCATATATTTTTTTATTATTATTATTATTATTATTATTATTTATATTTATATGGCTCAACTAGGGCTCCACAGTGCCAAAGTACATAAACAGAAACAGTATGAATAAACCAAAAGAAAAAAAAATGACAAACAGTACAGTACATTTTAGGATATGACATGGTTTATAAACATTGCTGTATTAATAGTCATAATGGGGAGCAACGTTTCTGTGCATATTTACGCCTGGCGGAAACGTAAAAACGCAATTTGGTATGTACTGAGCATGCGCACAAGAGATGATATGCTACGTAACGTAACTCTGAGCGTAAGGGCCTTTCACGTAATTCGTTCGAGGGGGCGTGCCAGTCTTACGACATCCAAAATGATGCTTCAAAGGCGGGTTTTAGCATTTAAATAGTACAATATGGGCGTGCTTAGCGGCGTAACTACGCTGACTTTGTGCACCCTAGATCTGGCAAGAGATATCATATTAGGCAGGTAATTACCAGCACTACCTCATTTGTGATCTATCAAATCAAATGCCCTTGTGGTTTGCTCTACATAGGTAAAACGGTCAGGATGTTAAAGGAAAGAATGGCCCAACACCGTTCAGCCATTAGACTTACATTACAAGACAAGACTATAGATCAACCAGTGGCACGACTTTGCCGCAGACATACCATTGCGGAGTTGCGGTATAAAAGACTTGAACATGTTCCTCTCTCACCCAGGCGGGGTGACCGCGACAAAACTTTCTCCCAGCATGAAGCCTATTGGATTCATACTTTGGACACACTTCATCCTAAAGGCCTCAATGAACTCTTACCCCTGAATTGCTTTTTATAACCCCTTTTTGTTTGCATCTCCAATCTCTATATTTAATTTCTCTTTATCACTTGCATCTGATACTTTATATTTATTGTGTATTTTGTTTGCATTTACTCTCTCTGGCATTTTTCTTGGCCCCCTTTTTTTCTTTGTGTGTTTTGATATATATTTCACTTTTGCTATTGTCTTAGCTTGATCTTTTAGGGATTGTTGCTGTCTTATATGCATTTTTTGTGTTGGCATCATACTTATTTAACCTGGTATTTTTCCCTTTACATCTCATGTTTCTTCTTGTTTATTATTCTCGATGTGCACCGGGACCCTTCTACAGCATCCACTATCTAGATTTGTCACTAGTGTATGAGTGTAGGGTAAGATACTGACCCGGAATGGGGGAAGCGCGGCCGTGAGGCTGTTACAATTTGTAGGGACAGCTTCCCCGTTCCTGTTTAGTGCAGGGTCTCCCATACTCAGCTTCACCTGTGTACCTGCTGAAATCATTTGAGCCACGGACATTTGCACCATGCAATTTGACTTCTGAATTACCTGATAAGTATATCTGTCAATCATGTTTTTTGTTACATGTTTCTTATGATATGTTACTTGTATCGAGTGGCTTCTTTGTTACTAGCTGATATTACCTACAACTGGTGGATGTTATTTGAATTATTATTAATTAAATCGTCATTGCAATTTTAGAAATACCTTTTCTATGAATTAATAAAGCATGTTTTATTTTACTTAATTAACTTGTGAATCCAACCTCTATTTTTTGTGAGTGCACCTAGTGACCTTTTTGTGGACTTTCTGTCCATTGTTTTCTTCTGCTGTTTCTATGATGAGTGCACCACCTTTTTGTGGACTTTCTGTCCATTGTTTTCTTCTGCTGTTTATTATTCTATCCATGTTCCTTTGTATTCTCTTGTATTCCCATGTTTATTCCCCATGCCGGTTGCCCTGTTGCTTATATCGCTGTTTGGTTTGTTTTCTCACATACTGCAGCGCCACTATCCTTACACTGACGCGCACCACATGCGGGGAGCCTAGCGTCTCCCGTTGTCATAGCGATGCGCAAGCCTCCGGACCTGATGAGTTACTGCTATCTCTTCAGTGACTCATCGCTGACTGCTTCAGGCGGCTTCCGGGCGTCGGCTGTACAGCTGTTATCGTGTGGAGGTGGCGAGTGGGTTTTGCGCCCTTTTTCCTTTATATATTCTGTTCTTTTCCTTGGTGCCTCATCTCTTTCTCTTACTGGTGCCCTGAAGACAATCTCCCATGTGGGGATTGAAACGTTGGACTGTATGCCGTTAAAGTAACCCTGATGTAACGCTGATGTAACGCGTGCATTAAATAGACATCATTTGACTCTAAAATTTCTAAGTCTCTGATGTGCATCTCTCTCTCTCTCTCTCTCTCTCTCTCTCTCTCTCTCTCTCTCTATATATATATATATAAATATTGAGT
>WWET01000017.1:1544647-1572147 GCA_011038615.1 Limnodynastes dumerilii
GTTTGTAACAGATGAAATATGACTCCCCTGAAATCAACATGGTTTAGCCCAGGTGTAACTAAGTTCATGCACTTAACAAGGTCTGGATCCGGCCCATTGTTCTGTTCTACTGAAGTCACACATGCAAATATAATCAACAAGCATCATTTAACAAATAGGGACTGTATTCAGACGTTAGCCAGTTTACGCATGGCATGTGCGTAAGTTCGTGTTTTGTGTAAACTGCGCATGCCAGCGGAAGATGTTGCGCATTGGATCTCAGTGCGTATGGAGTTGATTCCAGCACATGCAGAGCTCCGTATGACAGGGCATGAGAACACTCCGTATGTGTGAGAATACGCAATGTTGAATTCTACACCGTCCCTGCGTAAGTAATTACAAGCAATGGGGTGGTCTCTCCTCCCCTATATGGATATTAAATTGCTGAGGGGATCCAGCATCTGATCTCTACTAAGACTCCACAAAACTAAATGAGGGAGGGAGGTAAAGTCAAAAAAGAGGACAATACTAATCAAGTAGTGCATGGTTTAAGTAGCCTTTTTGCCAGACCCCACCTCTAGGCTGCCTGGTGCCAAGAGAGACGCAATTTGCCAATTGATTTAACCGCCTGTCAGCAGCACTTGCTTTATCGTCTTTGTTCATTTTTCTGAAATGAGACATCTTGCACTGCACATCTAGCTAGTGTCAGAGCATTGTTACAATATTTATCAATGGACAGATGGAGCTCAGTCCACTGGTGGCATTTGAACCAATAACGCTGTTATAATAAGACAGTTGTTATGTACAGTAAATATTACACATAGGACCATCTGAGGTGAAAGGTAGAGAGAAAATAGTCAATTTGTCTAATAAATTCTGTATGAATATCTTAAATGATCTGTGATTAACTTCTTGCTTTGGGTTTACCCAAATGATAGTGAACTTAATTGCCCCTAATTCTACGGAAACTAGCAATATATAAATATGTTTAAAAGAAAAAACTGTTTTATTCATGTAGTTTGTATGTCTGCCTTTGCTGTAAATGTTTTATTATATTTGTCTTACAGTTCAGATGTAGGTCACTACAATATGTATACCTATTTATTTATGCCTTATTTTACTACATTAATGTATTGTTCTACTGTGGTAGGTGACATTTGTTGCAGTTCTGCTAATGGCCAAGGGTCTCTATACACATGGCATACACATTAAAATAATAAATAAACAGATGTATTATTTTGTTCAGACTTGGAGTAATTAGAACATATGGTGCGGGGTTGTAATAGTCAGCCAGAAGAATCCTCTCACTTACATTTTCTGGTGTTGTGTTAGTCTGTCTCTGAGCAACAGTGAGTGACTAACAGCTTCTATGATTTGAATCAAATTTCAAACTGACTTTAATCCCTGGGTGAGGTTTATTTTTTTTTAAAATCTTGTTTAAAACTCACTCTCTTTCCTAATATACTACCTTAGTGCTTTTCAATTCTTTACTGCTTTGTTAAGCAGGGTCCTAGGTCACAAATATAGGCTAGATTTCCAAAAAGTGTTGTTCTAAATGATGGATATTAAATTGCCAGTTAATCAAGGCTATCTCCAACTTCACGGCCATATGTGATGTGAGCCACAATTTATATTTAAAATCTCTCTTAAGGTCTAAAGTATAACTTAACACTATAGTGCAACTAAAGCAGGGTTGCCACCTCTTCCAAACAGACCAGGAGGCTCCCAAAATGTAGGTATTGCTCATTGGAGTGCAGACAAATCTCTTGATTTACTGACTCAAGCAGGGGCATTTTAAGACGGATTTGCACATGGGCCCCCATCCCTAAGGTCCCCTCCCCAACAGCATCCCCATGTATATCTATATACATAGATTTTGATGCAGAGTGTGTGTCACGGGGCCCCCTGTTCTGAGGGGCCCATGTGCACTACACGCCCTGTACCCATTATAGATATACACCAATGGCCTCAAGACCACCCGCTGCCTCTTAATATTGTGAGCCATTGTGTTTATAAGGATGGGTAACATAATTTGTATCATCAAGCCATGCCCTTTCCTTACTACTACTATGGATCGTAGGATTGATAGGCAGGGGTATTTTCATAAAATCACATCATCAAGCTAATTCATACCTCTGAGATCTCCTGGAAGAAAAAAATGAGAAGTTGGCAAATATGAACTAAAGCAGTTAAGTAGCATATATTGGCCGATTTGGACTAATGTTTATACTTTGGTGGAATTTAAATAATGAAGTTTCCAAATCCTCATAAACTGGTTAATTACATTCCAAACTTATAATACAGAAAGGCAATTGGATATAGTTCTAGGAATCGGGAAACCAGTCGCCCAACCATTACTTTTACCTTTAGCTGTTTACTTTAGTGGTTTACTATCCGTAGCTTATCCTGATCCAAAAGTCTAATAATATTAATTTCATTTCACAAAACAATTATGTTTAATAATCTCAAGAAGATGTAGAACCCATTGTAGGGATATATATGAATTGTAACATACTGCCTTGATAGTATTATGTTAACACATATTTTGCATTTTGAGAAACAAAATCTGACTGAATTGGCTATTGTTCACCTAACATTTTTAGGTATTTTAGCACTGTATATTGCAGTAATTAACAAATTTAGTTGTATAAGTTTCGTACTAGAAAATTCTCTTTTCTTCAATCTATATAATGTTTCCTGTTCATGGAGGAGAAATTTGATTTACATTGTATTCGATGTTTGCAAATAGAAAGTGGAGAATGCACATAACTATCTTTTTATGCCGCACTATTAATGGCCACCTTCATTGCTATGTTGACACAGTTTTACAAGTCACCAATTACTCTACTTGTCTAAAACAAATTGTTATTCAAAACAAGTGACAGGCTGTATTTTTTTTTAATATGGTAGCAAGGATTCTAGGACAGAGTTTGCAACATTAATCCTCATACAATGTCTTCCTTGGGATTGTAGTAAAGGATATTTTATAACTGTGATTATAATTTGATGGTTTACCCTTTTGGTTCAATGATCCAACTTATGCTGTAAGCCAAAAGTTATTAACAAAGCCATTGATGCAGCTCTAAATACTCAAAAGGAAAAAAAAACAATATTACTAAAATAAGTTGACACTCACATACAACTAATAGTTATGGAAAACTTTGCCACAGCTTAACAAAAGGCTCTGCTGTGAATAATTCAGACAATCAAGAACATCCAAGTGCAGAATATCAAAACATAAAAAGGCATATAGCATTTATTAATGGCCAGCTGCCAATTCCACCTATTATATAGAAGAGAAAAAAATTGTTCAAAAATAACAGTTAAAGGTTCAATTAACCAAAGGTCAAGAGACTTTAAAATGAGATCCCCATATGTATATCTATGTGAAATGCATCTCTTATACTTGTTATCTGTTCTATGCTTCAGGTAACTATAAGAATTTATGATTATTTCAAGACTGGAAATTAGAGTAATTAAAACGCACTGGCAGGCCCATCTGGTAAGAAAGTTTAATGGGTTTTCAGAGATCATTAAAATTTAGTTTACCATTTAGCAGCTACTGGCTTCCTGTAGACATCAGACAATGGAACATCACCTCCTCAATGTCCTTATTTCTCATACTGTGAATTAAATGGGTGATGTCAGCTTCAATGTTTGATCTCTGCTGGAAGCCAGCAACTCAAAAATGGTAATTGAACAAAGATTTAATTATTTACTAATGGGCCACAATCTAGCTTCTCCATCATGTCACAGAAAGAGTATCATAGCTAGGAAAGCTGAATCTGGGACTGTTTTTTGAATGAACTAAAGTTAGGAGCAACTAAAAATCAAGGTTCCTGGAAAAACAAGTTCCAATAAGTGAAACTAATTCTAGTTCTTTAAATACATAAAAATACAGAGCACTTTTATTCACAGCATACAAACATTCATCAGCTCATTACTTCTCAATTATTATTCTTTGTTTTGCACTAGGTCTGAGCAGAATATATGTAATTATACAGGCACAGAACCGCACAGCATGCATCCACATCCTGGGCCTGATTCACACTTAAGAATATGGTGAACGGATGCACTGCGTATGCGTAGTAAGTTTTATACGCTGTTTACGTTGGACTTATGCATGAAATTATGCACTTATACATTATGCACCTAAAGTCTCTAGGTTCGTAATAACATACGCAAAAAGGGGCGTTCCATGAATAAGTATCTAGGCAGATACGCAGATTTGGGTGGAGAGAGGCATTTAAATGACCAAATGAAGGCGCGGTTATGCAGTTAAGTTCCTAAGTACTATCCCTACGCATTCAAATGCGAACCTACAGTTAAGGGAGTCCTATGGCACTCGTAAGTCACATAGGAACCTAAAAACCGGGGGCGTGCTGAAGGAGTTTCATTGCTATTAGGTGTGTATATTTAGGTACCTATCTCATTCTTAAGTCTGAATCAGGCCCCCTATTCTGATATGCTCGCATCTCATGCATATGGAACTTGTGTTGTGAGGGGTGTGTTAAGGGAGAGAAGGGGTGGAGAGACGTAGACTATGGTAAGGGCATGACACAGTAAGTGCACTTAATCATGAGCCAACTGGAGACATAACAAAGTTTAGTTTACATTAGAATATTTACACCTAATTCTGTTTAAGTCAAGGGGGCACTCACTCAAAGGCTAATTTAGTACCTGTGAGCATGATTGTCATCCTACAAAATAAATAAGACTGATGAGGAATCGCTGCTTGTGTATTTCTGTTTAATTTTTTTGTAAACTACATAAAATATTATTAAAAAACAAAAAAACAAACCTCTTTTTGTACTGTGAGTATTTGAGTTCTGTTAAGGGCGACTAAATAGCTTAAAATTATATATTCCATTTATTCCTCCTTAATCCGTCTTAAACAAACCCCATGGAACAGATTTACTAAATTGCGGATTTGGATTAGTAAATCTGTCCCCAGGATTATTAAATCTGGCTCCAGGACTGTATATCCTTCGTAATAAAGCATTTTATTCCTCAATTGTGTTTAAATTATCCCCAGAATATAAATGTTCAGTATCATAATTGGGCTCCATATAATATATTCCTCTATTATGGGGGAAATATAAAGCCCAATCAAGTAAGATAATTTGAGCAGAATTAAGAAGGAATATATGCCTCTTTTTTAAATTTTTTAATTACTCTTTACTGTACCCAAAATAACCCTCATAACAATCATTTATAATCCCAAAAAAAGTATCTAAACATACCTCCCAAGTGTCCCGATTTGAGTGGGTCAGTTCCACTTTCGGGTATGTCCTGAGAGATCAGACTCTTGGGACAACATTTTTTTTTTAAAGCCCGTGCCACGGTATATGCAGCAGATGCCCCTAGGGAGTGTCACCTGTTGTTTTCAAGAACTGTGTAGCATAAAGCTCTGTTGCTAATTGCTGTAACCTGACAACAAAATCTGTTTCTAATATCTGTAGGTACAACAGTGCAGTTGATGTTTATCACTTTGTTTTCTGCATTGCACTTGTTTATGCTAACAATAACTTTACCTTGTCTGCTGACCATCGCATCCTGCCCCTAATTTATCATGACCTGCTTCAGTTCAACTTTTTGCAGATTCTCATTTTCACCATCAGAAGGTCAAAGAGAATGACAAAAAAAAAATGTTTATCCCCTGCAACAAAATTGATGACAATTTTGTTATGGTATCTTTATTGTTTAACAGATCACTCAGTTAGAGGTACATTTACTACAGTCGATTTTATAAAAGGTCACATCAGCGTCATTCAAAGCAGAGCCCGCCACGGAGGAGAGGCAGCAGCCAGAAGAAGAGAAGACTTTAAAGGTAAGTAATTGTATAGGGCTTAAAATAGGAATACTGGGTGCTTGACAAACATGATGGGGATGCTGGGTGCTGGAGAGACATGATGGAGATACTGGGAGGTGGAGAGAAATGATGGGGATGCTAGGTGCTGGACAGACATGATGGGGATGCTGGGAGGTGGAGAGACATGATGGGGGATACTGGGTACTGAATACACATGATGAGAAATACTGGGTGCTGGAGAGACATGATGGGGATATTGGGTGCTTGAGAGACATGATGGGGATATTGGGTGCTGGAGAGACATGATGGGGATATTGGGTGCTGGAGAGACATGATGGGGGATACTGGGTGCTGGATACATAGGATGGGGGATACTAGGTGCTGGAGAGACATGATGGGGATACTGAGTGCTGAATACACATGATGGCAGATGCTGGGTGCTGGATACACATGATGGGGATACTGTGTGCTGGAGAGACAGGATGGGGGATATATCTATGTATAGTGAAGACTAGGGGCCTGATCCAGACTTCCGCCCGCCGCCATAGTTATAGCGGGCGGATGCGCAAGATCTGCGGTTTTGCCAATCTGCGCATGCGCCAGGCAGATGTTGCCCGGCATAACTAGGGAAACCCATTATCAGGATCGGACATCCCTAACTGTTGCGTAGTTACATGTGACGGTCCGTTTGGTGGTTAAAATGCACAACCCCTGAAGCTATTACTAAACCCCGCGTTACCAATGCAATTGTATGGCCAACCCACCTCTGTCTGAGCTAAACCAGGAATACCCAAATATGAACCAACTCCAACTGCTGTTGTATTTGCGGTACAGTTGTAAATATATGCCAACGGTGGTCACTAACTAAACTACAATTTATATGATGATGTAAGCTTTACCTCGGCATCAGATTATTATAAAATTTCTAAGGAAAAGGTATCTAAAATACCCATAGTAGACACTGGCGATTACGCTGATAGAGAAAGAGGCAGACCACAATGTGAGGAGAGTAAAATTATTTTTTTTACTTTTCTGCATGAAGATAGCAAACGTTTCTTTTTCTTGCTTTTCTGTTCAATCAAAGATACCATTAAACATGTAAATACAGTGGCGGAAAGATAATAATAAATTACTTTTCCATACTAACAAGTTATACCACAAACTAAATATCCTATGTAAGTAAAATATACTTTTATCTTTTAAGTCTATTATTGAATTCAATAATATCAACACCTTTTTCTAAGAGAAATTAGAAAAATCCCAAATTAGTAACAGTTTTCACTATGAGAACATGGTACATTTATATATCGCAATTACACAGTCAAGCATGAAATAACCAACAAAATACATTTTGTTACAAATGAACTGTTACAATGTTTTACTTCTTGCGTTAGTCACTGCTTGCAGGTCATAGTCCACCATACAGAAACAATGTTTCACTTCTTGCGGTAGTGGCTCTCCTAAGGAAGCTCAAGTCTCTGTTTTTAGCACTTCAACTTTAGCACAATGTCACTTTAAATGCAGCTAGAAGAGGACTCTGGGCACTTGTTGCGCTGCAAATATCAGCACAAGTCACTTTGTACGCTGCTATGAAGGCACTGTGCATTGTATCGTTGCTATTATCGGCACAAGTCACTTTGTACGCTGCTATGAAGGCACTATGCACCTTAACACTGCTAATATCGGCACAAGTCACTTTATATATTGCTATAGAGGCACTGTACACTTTAACGCTGCTAATATTTAGCACAATTCACTTTATACGCTGCTCTGAAGGCATTGTACACTGTAACGTTGCTATTAACGGAACAAGTCACTTTGTAAGCTGCTATGAAGGCCCTGTACAGTTTAGCGCTGCTAATATCAGCACAATTCACTTTATACGCTGCTCTGAAGGCACTGTACACTGTAACGTTGCTATTAACGGAACAAGTCACTTTGTAAGCTGCTATGAAGGCCCTGTACACTTTAGCGCTGCTAATATCAGCACAAGTAACTTTATATATTGCCATGAAGGCACTGTATACTTTAGCGCTGCTAATATCAGCACAAGTCACTTTATATATCGCTATGAAGGCACTATATACTTTAGCGCTGCTAATATGAGCACAGGTCACTTTAGATACCGCTATGCAGGCACTGTACACTTTAGCGCTGCTCCTCCATCTAGAACGGTCACACCTGAGATCTGGTAGGTCTGCGCTGATCAGTTCTCAGTCTCTGACCCTCTGGTTACCATCCGACTCCCCTCTGTGTGTGTTCCTACCGTACTCAACACCTCTCTTTCTCTCCCTCTTCCTCCTTTGCCTTTCAGCACGTAAGCCTTCTTTCTTTGACTTCACCCTCAGACTGTTCCTTCTGTTAATTTACACAGCTGCACGCCTCCGACACCTCTTTCACATCTAACTACCTCTCTCTCTCTCTCTACTACAGCGACCTTTTCTTAATCACTCACTAGCTCTATAAGGCACCATAACCTTCCTCTTCTCCCCTCAGCTACCAACTGCTTCACCAACTGTCCTAACTGTCACTATTTTTCCACCTACCCTCGTGCTAGGGAACCTTCCAGACAGTCTCGAGCTAGGGCCCGGGTAGCTTCACGCGCTGTGGCTCACGTCTCTTCCCCAGCTGATGGTTACTAGGCAACCACCCGCACCAACCAAAAGTCCTCCGCGTGCCTACTTTGCAAGGTAACATCCCAGCCTGCATACTGGGGTATCACATACAGTTGAGGGGGCATTCCTCGCTGTAACTACACAACAGTTAGGGAAGGAAGGCGGGGGGAAGTAGGACGGGAGGGCGGGCTTACATACTTACGATCAGGTCCGGGCGTAATTACACTCCTGTTATGCCAGCTGAAGTTAGGGTAGCCTTCAGCCGGCATAACAGTGTGTAATGACGTTGCGTTGTTTTATTGTGGTTACAATTGTGTTGTATGATGACGCTTACTATAATATAGTATGGTCACTGGTGTCAAATTGTTAAACAGAAGAACGCAAAATTAAAGTTCACAGGGGGGCGCTGAACACCCTAGCATTGGCCCTACCATCAATAAAACTGTTTCTCCATTAAAATTGATGAGGTTTTTTTAAATATACTAGAAAGTTAGTATCAGAAACACCAGGACAGTTTCAAAGAGCATAAACATGTAAATAGATCCGTTTAGGTTAGGTGGTGTATTTATGATCTTGTTTCTAACATAAATGTACAATAATAGCTATAGTTCTAGAATTTCTGTGTTAACCAGGTATAACATTGATATGCATGTGGTGAATTTTAATTTTAAATTTATTATGTATATCCCATTCCCTATGAAAGGTCTTCTCATTATTCATATGGTATTGCTTGAAATGATTCATAAGTGCTTTTGACATTATGTATAGTGAGAAATGGCTGTGCTTGCTTAGCACTGTGATTTGTAGGCTGTGTGACCCTATTGAGAAATGGAATTATTACTACTAGCTTAAATTAAAACTGAGACTGCCAAATGGATTAAAAATACATGATGGCTTTAAATTCTCTAACACAATGAACAGGGCTTAGGGGGCTTTTAATGTAATTAATAAATCGTGTGAATAATCGAACAAATAACTGGGAAAAAAACATATTGCATTATGGGAAACAACAGAGTACAACAACAGGTGCAATGGCAGGTATTTAAACCTCAAACAAAAGACACATTTCTCAAGAGCAAACCAGAGCAAGGACACAGACGTGAAAGACAGCTCAGTAAACAGATCTGGCAGTTGCCATGATAACAAGCTTCCACTGTAAGCTACACATTGTACAATAAGTCATTGCACTCTGACAAGATGAGATACAGCATTTGCAAAATCATTTCTGGTTTAGTTTGCAATGTTTTCTAAACATATTTAAAGTTTTAAAACATTTATTAAAAAGAGCTGTTTTCAAATGAAACTGCTAATAGTGTTAATAAGTTAACAATAAAGACAATAGAGTATCTACAAGGATGCATAACATTTATTTCTACAAATATGTGCATTTGTGCCAGTGACTTTATAATAGGGAGCAGACACACTTTTGCAGCTCGGGTTTGGTATACAAGTGTTACAGTTTGTGTGCAGCTACAAAACAGTCAAGGAAAACATAGATACAGGGCCGTATTCACAGATCCGTTATTTAAACGTATGCAATTATACGCACGTATGTTGCAAGGCAACACCTATGGCACTACCCTCACACAGACGGGTTTTCGGTGACTTACGCCTCCATAGGGCACCCTTATCTCTACGTGTGTACTTATGTGCGTATAATACTTACGTACGTGCGTATGTAACTAACCGTGCCATCAAATGGTCATTTAAATGCCCCCCCACCCACTTTCACCTAACTTTGTCCGTATGGATTTCAGCCACGCCCCTCCGCACGTATGTCCCCAAGTGCGATTCACAACTACATGTCTAATGGACTTCTGTGCGTAAATTCAACATAAGTAGCGTAAATAAAGTTACTACGCATGCGCAGTTCATTTGAAAATACACGCGGAACTGTGCGCAAAAACGTTCTGTGAATACGGCCCACATTCCCTTTCCCCAGTGCATGGTAGTTCACTGTTATGTAGCAGAGAAATGATGGTGATGCATAATGCAAGCGCTTAATTGACAATGCAGATGGATTAAAAATATAGGGCCTAATCCAGCATTAAAAGCAGATTCGTGTCTTCCTTCTGCATGTAGAATCCTGCCTTAAATATTCCGCATGCAGAAGGGCTTCTATGGAATGGTATATCATATGTAAGGGCATTGGAATGCCCTTACTGTATGGTTACCATTCCAAGTACTGCCCACCATTGCGGAGACTGATTTTTCACACGGAACGCAGCATAGTTCCATTGCAGAAATATAGGTACTGTGCATGCACCTATACAGAGCTGACTTATTAATTAGACTAATTATTAGGGCTCGTTATTAATGCAGGATCAGGCTCATGGTCACAAATTACATTTTTATCATATTAAATATAAAATAGCAACATTTCTATACAATAAGTGAAGAATTCACAAGGTTAAATGCTACTACAATAGTCACAGATAGGTTGTGTAGTGTAGGCCCTGGGTGACTCCCCAGACTTAGAAGTTCCCTGTGGCTGGAGCAAATGTTTTACTTTCAACTCTGCTTACTTACATTAATGTTCATGTCTAGATTTGTCTCCTTTACTTAAATATGCCCTTATTGTACTTGAACCTTGCTAGTCCACTTTTTCCCTTCCTAGAATATCCCTTCCAAACTCAGTAAGTAGCAGCAGTGCCCATCAAATTTGGTATAAAATGACAATGCAGTAAGATAATCTGAATGCTGTTTAAGCTTGAAGACCCTTAAACACCTCGCTGCATTCTGAATCATGCCAGTAACAGGTGAAGGGTCAAATTTAGGTCAGCCAATTAAAATGAGTCTTGGGGGCAGGCTGGGTAGGGGGAACTTGAGGGTTTATATGGTGGTGCTGCCATTTTGTCTGTCTCTTTCCTCAAAAACATATTCTTCCCTCGCTCCCTTTAGTTGTATTAAGATTATAAATTAACATGTGTTTTTCTTTCAGACAAGACATAGGTTTGGCGGAAGCAGTGGCTTTTATGGCATGGTTAGGCAGACCCCTCCATGCTGATTAGGAATGCCAAGCTCAGTGGCCAGTTACTAGTCTGCCGACATGGTACTCCCGTGGAGTGCACTTTGTGACGGGTCAGTGACCATACTAAATCCATGACCTCTGGGGTGCCAAGCACATCAATTTAAATATGTAGATACTAGGGTAGAGAAACACATTAAAATGAAAGTCCTCTAACTATAAGAAGTCCACATCAAATTTCCATGGATGAATCTAGAAACTCTCCTCCTTTTTTCTAAATGTATTTACCTCAAAGAAAGTAACACATAAAAAGGAAATGTTTAGGAAATCATGTTAAAACACACATATTAAAAATAAATAAATGAATCAGCACAATAATTAAAACAATAAATATAAAGTGCAAAAAAATCACACAGCAATCAATGAAGCATTAAGTGCATGGCAGAGAAGCACTACAAAGTATAGACAACGATCCAAAGAAACTTTCCCATACCAGGGAAGATGGAAAAACAACAGAATCCTCCGGTGCTTAAGCAGTTTCCAGATTCACCACTTCCTGAGCTGATCCCCTGCCAGTACCGGTACCAATATCTCTCAAAAGGTGATCACCACCCAGCTTGATCGGATATCCTGCTGCAGCCCCGGAGGAGTCTGTTGTTTTTCCATCTTCCCTGGTATGTTACTTGTCAGGAGACTTCCGCAAATGGATCTGGCCCAATGATAGTATTACTTATATAGTACATATAAATTATTTGATTGAGTTTTCATATGTTACAAACAAATACTAACAAAATACTCAACTGTCGACATTTAGACCTGTAAATATTTTGACCTGTCAATATTTCATACCAGACCCAACAGCTTAACTTTTGGGAAATACAGATTTTTACAAAAGGTGTGCTTAAAAATTTAAATGTGGATTTAATATCTAGGCCCCAAGCTCAAATAAACCCACCAGGAGGTAATGACCCTTGGTTCCTGACAGTAACTAATGTAATTTTAGTTTCAGTTTTATAAGCATTAATTAAACTTCTAAAAGTTAATTTTAACAATAATAAAAAAAAATTAGCAGAGATGAGCTCTTAGTCAATGGCATTTCTATAGTAAGTGTAGTGCAAACTGGCCCTAGAGAAGAGGGGGCTCTATGACACCCATCCTGCATTTAAACTGATTTTCTGGCAGCTGGTATTAAAACTGAACACCAAACACTATGAATGCCGGTTAAACACAGGCAGAATGGCTGAGGAGAATCCTCTCCCTGCTTCCCAGCTCCCATTTATGCAAATGTTAGTGTGTAAGCACTGCGATTGGTGGATAGATCTGGCCATTTATCAGTGAGATTTATAGGTGATCTATCACACTTAATAATGGATTAGAGACATCCAACAGTCACAATGAAGGGAATAGAAATTGTCCATTAGGAGTTGCAGAACAGGATAGATATCAGGGTAGAGATATAGATTTTTATAATTATAATATTTTATAAAGGAGGTAATGGGTCTCATCTATAGACCCAGGGCCTGTGCACCCTAGGCACTCCACCCACACACACACACACACACCGCACCTCCCATCCTTACCAATGAAACACCCAAGTTGTGAAAATATAATTAAGATTATTTTGACACATACATAACAGAAACAGTTTTAATTATGTATTGCAGGCCCCCCTCCCCAGTTTTAATTATGTATTGCAGGCCCTCCTCCCCAGTTTTAATTATGTATTGCAGGCCCTCCTCCCCAGTTTTAATTATATATTGCAGATCCCATTCCCCAGCTTTAATTATGTATTACAGGTCCCCCTTCCTAATTTTAAATATGTATTGCAGGACCCCTTCCCCAGTTTTAATTATGTATTGCAGGCCCCTTCCCCAGTTTTAATTATGTATTGCAGGACCCCTCCCTAGTTTTAATTAGATATTGCAGGCCCCCCTCCCTAGTTTTAATTATGTATTGCAGGCCCCCCTCCCCACACCCTAAGCGAGGTTGGCCTGCCCCCCCTCTTTTCCCCCACACCACTCCACCCACACTCACTGCAGCTCCCATCCTTACCAATGAAACACCCAAGTTGTGATAATATAATTAAGTTTATTTTGAAACATACATAACAGAAACAGTTTTAATTATGTATTGCAGACCCCCTTCCTAGTTTTAATTATGTATTGCAGACCCCGGCCCCCACCAATCACTTACCCGCTGTCACGGAGCCTAACTCCTCCGCAGCGTGCGCTCTCTGCCTGCAGAATGACGCTGAAGCGACCTTGGGGTCAAGCCAGCGTTATTCATGAAGGAGGGAGGAGATGCTGCGGAGGAAAGGCAGCGACTCTGATGCGACACTGTGGTGAGTAAAGGGGGTGACGGAGCCTCATCTCTCCGCAGCAGCAGAGTTAAATCCGGCATGTAAATGGAGGCGGGGGGGCTGCTTTTGCATCCCCCCCCCTGGGCCTGTCACCCTAGGCGATCGCCTAATGGTAGCGCCAGCCCTGTATAGACCCTATAGTCTCTATAAAGAATATAGAGAGGTTTGTTTTTTATTAATAAGGAGGTGAAATGTCTGGTGTATTGAAGTATAGCCTGATTTATAATAATATAATCATATTTATAATAAGGAGGTGGGAGTGTTTAGTTTGATGTTTAATTAAAGAATCAGATTTGGAGGAGTCACCTGTCTTAGAATTCCTCTTCTAAGCATTAGTGTTTAGTGCATTAGTGTTTTTTAATTCTTGCCCTCTCTCTCTCTCTCTCTCTCTCTCTCTATTATTTTGTCTAATAATTGGCAAGTCCCGTACAAAAGATAGCATAAAAATTCTTCTGCTATGGTGGAGTGGTCTGGGGGAGAAAGTTGCAGAAGGGACCTAAGCACCAATCCTGTACTTAGAGCCATTAATTTGTTAAAACGCCACTGCTCTTACACACATTTGACACATTTTCCTTTGAGGGTTCGGATGGCTACAGTAAAAGGTGTGCTGTACAACCTCGAGAACCACTCATATAGAACATCGTAATAATGCACTATTAATGTGTTAAATGATAGTTTACTGTTCTAGCTTTAGAGCATTTCAAGACGTCTAGCTTGTTTTTAACCAGAAATAACCCAGATGCCATGATAAGTAGGTACTTTACAGGAATCTCCTAATCAGGTTCCACAGATGAAGAACAAATTCTGATTACGAGAACCAAAACCTTGTTTATTCTTGTATCGGGAAAGGTGCTTAAACACTCTGATTGGAATCTAAATGATTGGAATGTCTACATCAATTAGTTCATTCTAAGGAGCTGTGTATCCTGGCAGTTTTCATACTATATCTACCAGATAATAAAAGACATTATGAATCTATAATTATAGATTTACATTATAAATACTATATCTATCAGATAATAAAAGACATTATAAATAAATATAATAAAAGGATATTCTGTTTCCCATATATAATATAGAAACTAAACATGCATAGCTTGGAGGAGATAAGGGAGAGGGGAGAAAAGATAGCTGGGCCGTATTCACAGATCCGTTTTTGCGTATTTTTAGGTATGTTTTCACTGCGCACGCGTAGTAACTTTATTTACGTAAATTACGTAGAATATATGCATGTAAGTACTTTAGGCACGGACATGTGAATGGCACATGGGGACATATGTATGGATGGGCAGGGTTGAAATACATACTTGAAAATTTACATGAAAGTGTGTGGGGGGAGGCATTTAAATGAATGCTTGAGGGCGCAGTTATAAAGACATATACGCACGTAAGTACACACTTAAAGGACAGAGTGGCCTATGGAGGTGTAAGTCTATGATTGCACGGCCAGGAGAGGGGAGTGTTGTGGGTGTTGCCTTGCTACGTGCGTGCATTTTATTGCGTACTTTTATAAAAACGGATCTCTGAATACTGTCCAGCAGCTTTAAAATATATCAAGGGGTGTAACCATGTAAAGGAAGGTGGTCATTTTTAAAATACAAAATGTATTAGAACATAAAGGCCTGTCTATAAACGGAAGCATGGTAAGTGTGGAAAAATGACTTCACTAACAGGTTAGTTGATAAGTGGAATAAAAATGTCTGGGATAAATATACGTAAGGACATTCTAAATCTTAACATAAATTTAAAGTCAAATAGGGTCTAGTATCAGCAGGGATTAAAAAAAAATAAAAAATGGATGGGACAAATGTCTCTTATCTGCCATCACTTTCTATGTTCCTATAAATGGGAAATTAGTGTTCCAAAATGATAATTCCTCATGTTGGATTCACCTCTCAAGCATATGGATTTGTATATTGCAAAATTAAATGCTCTGAAATAAAGTCTAGCCATACTTGAAGCCTGCTGGGATTTCATGACACCTGAAATGCTGAAGAGCACCAATGCTTGACTACTGAAACATTCTTTTCTCTTCAGCCTTCCTCTGGTACATCGCAATAAAAATCCATACTAAATGCCGTAGCCAGACTCAACTTCCTCTCTGAATGCACTGCCTCCACATGTCTATCGCTACACTGGCTTCCTGTCCATTTCTCAGAACTCTCTTTAAGCTCCTCACCACAACTTACAAAGGTTCTTTCCTCCTCCATTGCTCCCTACCTCTTCTCCCTTATCTCCACCCACTCCCATCCGAACCCCTTCACTATGCTGGTGACTGTCGCCTAAACTCCAACCTCATAAATACCTCTCACTCCCGCATCCAAGACTTCTCCTGGGCCACCCTCTGCACTGAAAAAACCTATCAACACCATTCAAACCTTCAAACGCTCCCTTGAATCCACTTCTTCAGGCTAGTCTACTGTTCCTCCACCTAAGCTTACCTTCCCTCCCCATCTTCATCCCTTTGTCTCCTGTTTGTTCACCCCCTCCCACTTAGCATGGTAGCTCTTATGAGCAGGGTCTTCTCCCTGTCATCACCCCTCTACCCTGTCCTCGTTAACTCCCACCTTTTCTACTCTACTTATTCTTCTGCTCCTACACACATATCCTGTATCTTTATTCTCCATACATATTGTTCTGCTATTTTTGTACTGTATTTTATTTTATTTTTGCATTGTACTTGTATTGTATTCCTTATTTATTTGAACTTGTACCTTTTCTGTTAGTTGTGTTATTTATGTAACTATTGCCTTTGTACAGTGCTGTGGATACCTTGAGTTGCCTTATAAAGTAACATTAATAATAATGGGCCGGATCCAGACTTGCTTAGGGAACCCCACTTACGCACCCCACTGTGCTTCCCCTCTGCCTACCAAGGTGGGTCGGGGAAGCACTTAAATTGTACAGTATGGGAGGGTTTTGACATTTATGAGCGGATCAGCGGTCCTACGGACTGCTGACCTGCACATTTCACTTAAGGCAGGCTTACGGCAGTATAACTGCCATAAAGCCCATATGAGAGGGGAGTGACAGGAAAAGTACACCTCGGACGGTCTGGATCTGGTCCAATAATAATAATGCCTGATTTAATTATCATGATAGAATTCAACCCTTGTATCAGAACTGTATATATCTTTCTTGCTTTAAGTGCCTATAACATTGTCGGCTTGGGTATCTTATGTTGTCTACAGCAGATATTGTAGCATTCCTTAAAACACACAAGTGACCTAAATGAAAACTGAAGTGGTGACAATGATAATTCCTGTTTATGAAGATATTGTGCAAGGAAGTTTGTGCTTTTTATTACCAGTACTTCAAGCACATTTTTAGAATCAAATTAATTAGCAGAAACAAAAGCATTATCAAGTGAAACACATTTAATTCAGTATAATCAAGCAAAGCAAAATAGCCCTTACTTAATAATGCACAAATTATTAACATTAGCATTAAGTGTTCCTTTCCTAATTAGGCATATTAGAAACAACAGCACAATCTAGAAAAACCATATAACAAAACACAATGTTAATCATTTTACATTAAAATCATTTTTGCATAAATTGCAATTAAGTATTATATCAAAGAAATTACTGGTAATTACTAGTAAAATTAGTTTACTCTGTTTAACTTATAAAGGTTAAAGTACCTTAGCTTATACTAAAAGATTTTTGGAACTCTGCATCTTTCCATTAATCTTTGACAAAGTTAAATCCAAAATCCGACTGTCCTGTTGGTCTGACATTGAAAAAAACTCACCTGACTGCCAATAAGATCCAATTCTGATCACCTAGTCTCATGAAATGATTTTTAAACCTTCTTAAAATTCTTGTGACTCGATTACCAACCTCCTGACCAATTTACATTCTGACATCATGCAGGACTGCCTTTTTGTGTGAGTGACCGTTTGTCTGGTGAAGATTGGAAGCGTGAATATGGTGATAGGACACCTTCAGCAGATCGCATCAGTAGATGCAGGTCAGAGGTGTGCTGTAAAATTATATATCATGGACTGGAATTTATATTTGCGTGCTTGGCTTGCTGTAGGATCGTGTGCTTAATTTGGACAAGTGTGTACCCACGCTTTAAGACTTCCTCTAAGCACCAGACATGATGTGCCTTCGAGCACCCTGATCAAAACGAGAACTTCAGAAAAATGGCACTTGTATGCTTCCAATAGACTTTGATCTGCTAACATTTTAAGTGTGAATGAGTTGGAAAACTTAAGGTATGAGGCACTGGGGTCAGAACTAGGAGAGGAGTTAGTGAAGTACTCGGATAGATGCATGGATACAGCCATAATCTGCTACCAGATCTTGACTCGTGATGTGTTCAGATCTGCACTGAGAAAAATCGGATCTTGAAATCTGGTCCTACATTATGATGGTTTAATAAGAAATCACCACGGTTGTACCTACCTATTTTGGTGCCCTGGGTGGTAAAGAAAGTTTCCCCCCTGCGCTACTGCACTCACTGACAAGCCTCAGCAGTAGTCATACAGTATTTGAACCCACCTGCTTCAGATACTGTATGTTCATCACTGCTGAGGCTTGTCAGTGAGCTCTCAGTAGCACAGCGGAGCTGGAACATTTTTGTATGTTTTTTAGTATCAAGTCTCTGCAGTGCTCAACATACATTGTATGAAAAGGGCAGAGCTGGGAAAAAGCCACCTGCTTTATATACTATATGCTGGGCACTTAAACATATGCTGACGCTTGTCATTAAAAATAAAAAAATTTAAGCAGCCAACAAACTTCTGCCCACCCATAGGCGGCCCATAGCATAGGCGGTATAGGCAGCCGCCTAGGGCTCCGCGGGCCGCAGCCAGCCAGTACAGCGCCGTTGGGCTCATCATCATCATCATCATTTTCAGCGTGAAAACGGCACTGTGTTGCCATAGCAACACATACACAGTGCCTGGACGCAGAGGTCCGGGCACTGTATATGTGCCACCGGGATGATGAAAAAAAATGGGTCAAGTTTTTTTCCGGGGAAGGGAAGGGGTTGTCTAGGGTCCCGCAAAATCTAGGGCCGCCCCTGTGCCCACCCCTCTCTTGGGCAGGGGCATCGCTTGCACCACCCTAGTTATGACCCTGGTTAGCATGGGCGTATCTATAATGGGTGCAGGGGGCTCTGTGGCATACATCCTGCACCCTGGGTTGGCAGGGGAAGTGGGGCCATTCTTCCCGCTAAGATCTTCCGGAGGGAAGAAATAGATGTCAAATTAGTCCCCCTTCCCCTGCAGTGGGACTCTCCCGATTTGCGGGCTGAAAAAGGGGCAGAGCTTAACGGCGGTGTAAGCCACACCCCTTTTTGGGCAGCAAATCGGGACACTCCTGTCTCAGGTAAGAGAAGGGGGGACCAAGTGCAAATCCTGCACAATGGCCGTCTCACTTCTTAAAATGCCCCTGCTGGGAAGCACTATTGTATTTCACAGTTGTATGTAATTTGTAATGTTCCTCTATGACTGTGTGTGTGATGCAGTGTTTACAGTTTTGGATTTATAGGTCAGGGTTTAATAAGAAGGAATACTGTGAAACATGTTTGTAACCAAACTAAGTATACATGTCATGACTGGGATTGTAAAGCAGCAAACACTAATCTCATATCTGGTATACTTCCATTTGCTGTTTCAACAACAAAGTTACCCACTGAAAATTGTTGCCATCTATAGTAATGTAGTAATAAAAGAAGTGAACCAAACTGCAGTTTGTGAGTAATCATTTACACAATATACGGTAGCAAGATTTTAGGTTGTTCCAACAATATAGGATGAAATTGTGTCAGACAAATACACTACTCCACTGGTCCATAAGAAAGAAAACATTTAATAGAACCAACAAGAATGCTGACATTAACCAGCATTTGTCCCCAGTGCAGGAAAGTGGACGTGTAAGAATCGGAATAACTTAAACAAACATTACATACAGTAAAATTAAAACAGCGTACTGTTTGTCACAAAACTGTAGTTATTTAATTGATCTTTTTATCCTGTGTTTCAACATGTTCAAAAGCAGACACAAATTTTTAAAATTATTAGATTTTTTTAATAATTTTTTATTTTTTTATTTTAACATTTCAAATTCAAAATACTCTTAAAAGTATAAGAAAGCACAAGATAACAAAATACCAAAACCAGAGTTTACTATGTTTTGATTAGGGCCTTAGGGCCCCTTCACCAATTTTTAATATAGGCAAAGACTATACACAAATTAATATTAGATAAATATCCTCAAATAAGTTATATCTGTTCACACTTTTTAAATTAAATAAACTTATATAACTGCACAGAGGGTCTACCTTCCCAAATGAGTCCCCCCTGTATCATCACAAAATCGGTGGAGAGAGGCAGTATATGCATGCTCGGTGGAGAGAGGCAGTATATGCATGCTGTATGTCTTTCCCACTACTATTTCATCAAACTCAGGGCAAGATTTAAAGTGCTTTAAAGACCCCTTAATTATAAAGTGGGGGAAGCACTCATAACTGACAATATCAAGACGCTAATATCATAAAATGTTATTGTTAAATTTAAGAATATATATGCAAATAGATGGGAACCTTAAATCTATTGAAAGGATAAATTAATATTAAAGATATGATACTGGGCACAAAGATAAACTGAAAAAAAATCTCACAAATTCAGTTACAAGAAACTGTATACAAATATCAACCATGACCCACTGAAATATCACAGCTTAAGGATGTTGACATTCACTTTTGGAACTGTCATTTAATTTTCAGGCATCCAAATTTTAATTGAAATATGTCCAGTATAATTAAAAAATTTATCTTCAGGGCACATTCCAAAATCTGGCTATATGTTTGGAGCCAAGTTCATTTGTCCTCCATTCCTTAATCTTTCTATATGTTGATGTATATTTACCTTGCTTTGTTATGCTATAGACTTTATGGTGACACAATATATATTTTAAACATTACTGATGGTGATGGGTGACATGCCAAGTTGTACAATTCAGCACTGAAAAGATCACATCTGCCATAGGGAACTTCGTGGAGGAGAACTTCACAAATGCCAACATGCTTAATTGCATGCTTGTCAAGGTTCCTCTCACGCAAACAGAATTTCTATTAAGGCTGTCAATATTCAAAAAAACAAACTTACATAAATAAATTACATAAATAACCTCCTTCCACTATGCTTGAGATCCATAAATAACCCTCTTCTACAATCTAGTGGCTTCTTAAGAGATCAAACTGATGTTTTAAATATCTCATATTGTTAATTAGTCCCATAAAAGATAAAAGACCAGATTAAGAAATGGAAAATAAGAGAGGAAAGTTACGCCTAGGCAAAACAATGTTGATTTTAAATAGAGTCAAGTTAATTACATTATTTGCATGCATGTATATATCTTTGAATTGCTTACTACACACAGATATGGGTGTCGGTTTCCGCTGAGAATGGCCCTTTTACGATAGGGCCGTTTTCAACACCCCATTTCTGAAGACAGAGCTCCTCAGAAACTTCCTGCCCTGCCGCAGACAGGTAAGCGCTGCTCTCTATTTCTCCAACCCTTATGCTAATTCTTATCATAACCCCCCCCCCTTCCATTATCCCAACCCTATCCCTCTCTTCCCTGCAGCCTAAACCTAAGACTCCCATCTCCGCAGCCTAACCCTAAGTCTCCTTAACCCTGCAGCCTAAGCCTAAGACTTCCTTCCCCGAAGCTTAACCTTAAGTCTCACTTCCCCGCAGCCTAAGCTTCTAGGGCTTCTGTTTGGGATAACCTTATGATAACGTTTAAATAACATTTGGCATTCCAGAGGGATAACCTAAAAATAGGGATATATTACAACACTGATGGGTGATTTAGAATGTCACCACAAACTTAGAAAAATCAAAAAAATACAGTATGTTTAAAATGTGTACAAAAGGCATGGCAACTAAACTTAAAGCAATACGCTGTTAGACTAAATTGTTCAGGTTTTTAGATTAAAAAGAGGTAACATAGCTAGATGGGAGTCTGAAAATATGTGAAACTCTAAAAAAAAAACAAGTTACAAGTCACACTCGTTTGGTCTGTGGTTTTCAATCTAGACAGTAAATGTGCAATATAGTTTATATGATCACAGTTCTAAATAAATACTACATCAAGCCAGAACATTTTTAGGGGAATTGTAAAGAGCATTTCGAGCTGTGGTAGCACAATTACTTGGTATCCAATAAATTAATCAGACCAAACCTTCAATAAAGCAAGTTGTAAGAACTGTTTTTGAAGCTAGGATGGAATGTTGAAGCTGGTACTTCATTATTACCAAACATAACATAAACTTAATAGTGGTTTGTTGTACTTTCTTACCATTATTATGGCTTCTTTTGCAGGGTTAAGTATTAAAAGTAGTAAACTGATTTCTCCACCACTTGATTTCCAACAAACATAAAGTTATGAAAGCACAGAGTAATGTGGTCACTGTTTAAATTTTGTGCATATGTATTAAATCATTTTGACAAATAGAATCCTGGTCAAAAATAAAGTGGGCTAGACAGATTTTGTACTCATCATTTTACCTTCTGACCACTCACAACAGCAGTAAGGCCACATTGACTCCTCAATCTAAGGCCTTGTGCCTATAGTTCAGCAAGTGCCACCCATGGACTGGATATGTACACTTCTGTCTATTATAACAATGGAATTGCCACTTTTTTTTCATCTCACAGAAATACAAATGTCCACTGGCCCAGCCTTTATTGCTGGATTTGTTTGATCATTACATTACATTTTATGTATATTGCAAAGATATATCAATCATAAGGGAAATTTGTAAATATTAATAACACACCTTGATTTGCTAAATTATTAATATAAATTATTTATTTTGAATAGGTTGTTTTTATAGTGTTATTTTTATATAGTGCCATCATGTTATGTAGCACTTAAGAATTTTAGCAATCATTATAAAACAAGATTGGTTATGGAAAGAGAAAGGGTGCAAGTTTGTGTAAATCATGTTACAGAAAGGAAAATTAGATGACATAGTGGTTGTAAATAGGGTAGATAAAGGTTAAGAAGGAGCTTGAGGAATTTGGTAAACTTGTCAGAAGAGGTAAGTTTTAAGGTAGCACATGAAAGCTCAGAGAGTAGAGGATAGTCTTAGACTAGAAGGTTATTCCAGAGAGTGGGTGCAGCCAGGGAGAGGTCCTGTATTAGACTCTGTAAGATATAGGCAACCGTAATACTGCAACCACAATGTAATACAGTATAACATAACCATATTCATAAAACGCGTAGATTAGTCATAGTCATTATGAATGATCATTTTTACAATTAGTTTACAATTACAATTAGTTTAGTTAACCACTAATTAAATGTCATTACTGTATATACAGTACTGTAAAACAGAAACTTTTTTTATGGTAATGATTATTCTCTAGAGATAAGGTGATGTAGTCGCTGCTGCAAAGGCCCATTTTCAACATTGAAAAGCTTCATTTCGGCTGTGCTATTGCTGAAAATGTTTTAATAGTGAGAATATAAACTGTGGAACAGGTGCCATGTTGAATGGTCTCATTTCGACAAGGTAACAGTTGTGATAAGTGTTAAGCTGCGGAACAGGCTTTCATTGCTGCAAAGTGATCTATTGAAGACAGATCATTGAAGCGTCGAATCAAACCCAGAAATTAGGACACGTCTTAAGAGCTGTTGCCTACAGTATATAATGTTAATCTTGTAGCATATTGTTTATCTGCTAATTAATCAAGAAAGGTTAACTCTTGAAACAGCTCATTCCGTCAATCTTATTGATTTTTTTCATTTCCCCATCTCATAAAGTAATCTACTGCCCATATTAACCATTCAAAGCTCTTAACTTTGCATCTCAAAGTAATTTTGAGATGAAAAGGTAGAATCTGAACTAATGAACACTTGGATGAGGGGCTTTTCTTATTGCTATAAACACATATTAATATGAAGACAATTGCTTTAGACTATGTTAACATTTTTATAAAAGTTTAAAACATTATATTGAATAATTACCCACATTTTGCAAATAATCAGAATCTAATCTAGATTATTTTTTTTTTTTTAGCTAACAAGTTGTTCAGTGATTGAATTTTCTTTGATTAAGTGATGTTTTAAACATATTAGATTTCAAAATTTATCAGAACATGTTTTTGGGTTAAGTCAGTAATATTCCATTGTGGGGCTGAGTAACCATTTGCTCAAGAGGTATTTAGATATAATGCACCTTAGGACAAAAGAAGTAAAGATTTTTCCAACTATCTGCTAAGTACATAAGTATATTTACACAATGTTTACACAATTCATTCTGGCAAAATTCGGTTTGCTTTTGGCAAATATATTGCAGATTAAGGTTTAATTACTTTTAAATACAATACTAATGTGCTTGCAATGGACAATACTAATGTGCTTGCAATGGAACTGTGTCAAGCTCTATAAAAATATATATGTTTGCCTGGTGCTAACTTGCTCTGTGTTGTTTCCCCTATGGACTTGTGTTGTTTTATCTGTGCACTCCTGTGTTATTTCTCTGGATTTTTTTTTATTTCTCAAATAAATTTTTATTTATAATATCAACTGCCTTTAACTTGTCACAGGTTTACCACCTTCCATATACTGTAATGTTGCCGGAGTCATTACCTACTGCTAGTGATATAAAACATTTTTAAAAGGGCAGATTTTCTCCATATAGCCTGCCCAAGCTCACTGCTTCTTGAGAGAGAAATCAGCCAAGGAAGGTCAAGAAGTATTGGGGAAAAAAGCAGTACATGCAATAAAATAAATGAGCAGAATGTCCCTAACAATTAGCTATATGTCATGAAAGCTCTAATAGGCAGTATTGTGTTCCTGTTGATTATGACAATAGATAATAATGCAATAATATTTTATAACGTAAATGAAAAAAAATATGGTGCCCAATGACAGCTACATAACATTTATCTATGTTAACCATGTTTTAAGGATTGCTACATACTATCATTCAAAAAATTGCCCTAAACTGAAGTTTACATTAATTGAGCTACTTCAGGAAAACAATGATAAATTATTTTTTCCCTGTTATCTGCAGATACATATTATTTTTGGCACTACTGTGGCATGGTTTATGATGACTTGTAGTAAACCAAGGTTTCATTTACTTAAATCGCTTTTTGGCAGCAATGATGAATTGCCAGCCATTGCTGCGATTTTGCCATGATTTTTTTTTTTTTAAATTGCGGCATTTACTATGCCGTGCTTTTGGCTGGCGATTTATAATTGCCGTCGATGTCCAGCGATTTTTAAATGGATAAATCGCAGTGCTTTTATGTATAAAAGCACGCCAATTGTCCTTGAATAAAACGCCGTCCATGCTTATAACCCTTATCATGCTGGCGCTGATAGTACTAGAAGGCACAGCATGGCCATTTTTCTGGCCATGCTGTGCCTTGAAGTACTATAAGCGTCAGCATGGCAAGGGTTAATGCCATGCTGCGCTTTGCCCAATATGTAAAAAAAATTAGCAGTATACAAAATAAAAAAACATTAGTTACAATTAACATCAAAACATGCCACAATATACTGACCAAGTAAATAAATTCCCTTAGTAATTCTGAAAAAAGTATTGATTATATTCATGAACAGGGTAATGGTTTCTTTACCATCTACTATATTAATTATAATATATTTATAATATATTTATACTGTGAATGATCACACATTTACTTTTTAATATCAAGTAATTTTTATTAATGCCATACAATCCATATATAGGTTAGAAGGTGCCCTCGGGTTGATGTTGCTGCTTAATTTGAGTAATTGCTTGAATAGGTGAGTAACTAATTACACAGTGAAAAAATCCAGCTACTTCATACACACAGAATATATAATCATCTATTTAGTTCTTAATAGCAGCACATTCGGTTTTCTCAATGTGCACAGCTGTAGTGTGTATATATTTTATATCTGACATAAATGTCAATATCAGATTTTTACAGACTGGCATGTTGTCAGTATTGTGTTCGAAAGTGTCTTTCATGGTCTTAAAATATCAAAAACATTAAATCCCCAAACCTAATATTATGCACCGTTGCAGTTAAAAGAGTTACATTTAATCAGCTACTGCAAATCATTAAGTATTTATGTACAAACTGTAATTCTAACAGGTTTTTTATTTGCCTTTTTTTTCGCCAGTTAGCTTGGAAAGCAACAACATTATTTGAAGGAAATACTAATTATTTTGGGCAATATAAATGATGCTGAGAAAATTAGAAGCTGCTCCACGGATATAGTTAAATCATCACTGTCATAGCAAATTATTTGTACAATACACTTTCTATCTCTTAAAAAAATATATATAAATTAAAATAAAGGTCATTTTTTGTAAAAATGCCAAAGTTCATGGCTGGATTTACATTGCTAGAAACTTTAGGAAGACAAACACCAGTGTTACAAAATAGGATATGGCCGCTTAACTTGGAATGTAATTTAATTGTTGTGCAGACCAACTGTTTCCACAGCTCTGCCATGCATAATCCTAAATGTGATTATTTAGCTCCCTCCTCAAATATATTGCACAATATATTTTAAATGTAGCGTTTGTCATCTATAAATGATTATTTTTCCTTTCACAAGTTTACAGTTATTTTAAAATATTACGGAATATCCTATCCTATGTTTCACAAAAGGGGTAAAGGAAGGTATATTTTTACCAAAATCATCTAATTTGGTATAATCTGTGAACAGGAGAGTCTCACAGAAAGATTTTGTCTCCTTCAGTTGCATTTTGTCAAACATCAATGGCAAAATCTTTTGAGTGTATCTGTTTCAAAAATGTCCCTCTCCTTGGTCCACAACCAATAATAACCACTTTCACTGAGTTGTAGGTAATTACATTTGCTAGCCTTTACATCAGAGGCTACAAGGGATGCCATCAGAAACTGCGGTGCCCGGGTCACAGCCACATAAGTGATGTCACATTGGGGCGGGGCACAGTGAACCTGCATGAATAGCCGGTCAGTGTGCAGGGAAGTTCTTCCCTTCTCATTGGCCAACTAATGAATAACTCTGAGCAGCAAGTATCGATGGTAAAATAGAGCTAGGTAAGTATCGGTGGCCATGGAGCCGGGAAAGTCCTTAGCATAGTGAGTAGGTCTTCCCCACCATTTGTAAAATGCTTATGCATTGGAATGCAGCATTGGTCAGCTACGTTCTGACTCGTAAATAAGTTACACACTGCACACTGCAAGTCAACAGCTGACTTACCCATGTGGTATGCATAAGCCAGCTGTCGGTATTAGCTCTAAACACAGTCCCTATTGATTATATTTAAACTAAAAATGTAATTAATATACAAAATGGTGGTTGCTAAGATCAGTCTAGAAGTTAATGCCAACAGGTGCATAAAAGGCAGGGGTAATCTGCTAGTAACAGAAACACAGGAAAGCAAATGCCCCAGCAACACTGCCATTAACTAATAACAGACTATACTATTCTATCTGTAACATAAAATACCGAAATGTCCGCTACACATATTTGCTAAATACATATTACACATTTACACTGTTACACATAATATATATTACACCGTTACACATATTTGCTAATATATATATATCTATATCAGAGAGGTAAACACTGCCTCTGTTAAATAGAACCTATTGCTCTTCACATATAGTATCTTTTCAGGTTTTAAAGAAGCACCTTATATCTTTTGAATTTATAAAGCCAATTTTTTATTTTGTTTTATTAACAAGCATTTGTATAGTGCCATCAGATTAAATATCACTTTACAGAGAACATTTCACTTTCACAT
>WWET01000017.1:1577147-1586687 GCA_011038615.1 Limnodynastes dumerilii
GTCTTAGGGTCAGGCTGCAGAGAAAAGAGTCTTAGTTTCAGGCTGTGGTGAAAGGAGGGCTAGGTTAATAGAAGGGGAGGGTTAGGGTAATGGAAATGAAGGGCTAGGGTTTTAATTGGGATAAGGCTTGGGGTTAGATTAATACTCACATTCGCCACTGCATCTTCCCTCGGTGAGACAGAAGCAATTGCAAACTGTCTGGGAGAAAATGGCCTTTTGAAAAAGGGCCAATCTCAGAGGCGATCCACACCCAGTAGAAATATAACAGAACAATGTTTGTTAAATTAAAAGCCTTAAAAGTGGGGTAAGTATTTCTCCTGTAAATACACATATTTTACATCTAGGAGGAATGGAGACTATTTACTTACTGGTCACCAACCTGACAGTCTAATGGATGTATGTCACATTCCATCCATTTCTGTAGTTACCAGCATTATAATTATAAATAATTATACCCATTTGTCCCAGAGAGACAGTTTATCTAGGACCTGCACTGTTATATAGCAGCACTCATTCACTTGATTGTATCCTCTAATACTGACTGATATTCTGTCTCCTTAAGTCTGTAAAACAGTTTAGTTATAGTCCACCATCTACTTTCTTACTCAGCTTTCTCCATACAAAATTAAGATTGGAATAATAGGAGACAAAAGTAGAGCATGATTTTCCTATTCAGTTAACTTCTATATACCTGGGATCATGAAGTTCTGGTCTACATAAATTGGGAGGTGAGAAGCAAGAGAAGTACAGAGGAATGATGATTCACTGCTCTCCCTGTCAGTTCAACAACTGAATAGTGCTGTTGGGTTTCAGCTCTTGGTGAGCAGTAATCAGCTGAGCTGACAGTGAGAGAAGGCATTGAAACATTAATGCTTTTATCCCACATCACGTAGCAAAAAGCCCTGTGACTGAAGCAGAAAAACTACATTGTCTGCATATTACTATTATTTTACAGTAACAATATTTTTTGCAGCATTTCACAAATGTAAGTGATGAAAACCTATATTGATTTATAAACAATGGGCCAGATCCTCAACTTTAAGACCGCATATATGCAATCTACGTACCGAAACGATACGTAGATTATGTACTATAGTTACTACGCATGCGCAGTAGCTATATATTGGCAAATTACGGCCGTCTGGGGAAGACGGCCGTAGTTGAGGATCTGGCCCAATGAATTGTATATAACTTATATACAACAATACAATGAAGACTGAGAATAACACTAACGGTCAGCATACCCCAGTGCCCGTCAGGATCAGGCTCTCTTCTCCAATTTGGAAGCAATTGACTCTTGTGCCGTAACAAGCATGTCCAACAGAGGCACCTGCGTTTATTGGAGAAGTGTGGGTACCTCCCACTAAACTCAAGTTCTCTATCTAATGCAATATTCATTGCACATGTATAAGTGAGCATGCCTTTTTTCATGCTTTATTGCATAACTTTAATAACTGTTTATTATGTAGCATCAGCATATCATATAACACTTTCAAATTTTAAACAGTCATTATAAAACAAGACTGGATGGTAACAGACAGATTTGGGTGGGTAAAAGGGCCATGCTTATAGTATCTTAAGATTCTTATGATATTAATGGACAATGAAGGTCAATTTGGGATTCAGAATTATAATGGAAAGTCAACAACAGCTATTTGTGAAGACAATACATTTTTATATAGTAACACTTAATATCAAAACAATTCATTAAACAAAAGTTAAAGGAAATATACAGTAAACAAACACAGTTACTTGTCAGCATCTGTTTCAAAATCCATAGAATAATAATATTAAGTGAATTCATCCCTGTCTGAAAGGTACCACGCTTTGTATGACAGTGCATGTTCCTTGTAAAAATGATTTATTCCATTAGTGTACAGTATACAGTTTACAAATGCAATATTACACAGTATTAATTCTACTTTTATACTACTTTAAATAAATTGATCCTATAAAAGACAGACCTTCCAACATGACTCATGCCATCATGTACAAAATACTCTGCCCCTGAGCTTCCAAGAAATCAGTTACTATGGTAATCACCTGTGTTAAAGAGAAAAATAGTTTTCAAATCAGTTAATTTATTAACACCAGGTGAGTGACAGCTGGAAACTCCGGAGTGGACTGATATGTACCTAATGGAAAATGAAAGGGTCATGCTGGAGAGTCTGAAAAGAGATATTGTGAGACAAGAGGACGTATGTTTTATTGTTATTTTGTGCACATTCAAATTTTTTTATTAATTAGTCTTATGTTTTTCTTAATTTAATGCTTAACTGCATTGTAATATAATACAGTCTTCTGGCAAATATCCATTCCTGCATTTTGCATGTTATTATAGTCATTGGCCCAGATCCAGAACAACGCTTCTGTGCCAATTTACGCCGGCGGACACGTAAAATCGCGATTTTGTATGTACTGCGCATGCGCAGTAAGTCATTTATGTGATTTACGTACCACTTAGGTAGGTAGATTGAGTATGTGCAGTCTTTAAAGACATAGTAGGTTAGGAAGAAGGAGGCCAGTGCCGCCTCAGGGAGTATTTGTGTAGAAGTGGGCGGGGGGAGGGAAGTAGATTAGCCGGGGAGTTTGGGGGGAGGCATTCTCCGTGTGTATTTTCCTTCTTAAGGAAAATACATTCAGTAAGCTAAGATAGCCTATGGCAGTCTTATGTGCCATTAGACACCAAATTAGGTGCAGAACGGCCCAACTTTCTCTTATCTCTGAACACGGTCAAATAATATATACTTTATATCAGTCATGCTATTTTCCATAATGACTGTCTCATAAATATTGTGTCATTAGTTTTCTGTAGTTTAGTATAAAGGATTTGGTCAGCATATAAGTGCATACATTACCTTGGTCACCCCACTTTGATGGAAAGCAGCACTTATGCATATCATTTTTATCTTCTGAAATATTATTCAAGCCTCTCAAATTCTAATTAAGTACCAATATTTAACTAACTATGGTTTGCAAATACATGTCACTGATATCTATAGAAAGCACTGGAGTGGATCAGAAAAACCTCTCGTCTGTATCTGAATATATATTGTATAGGAAAAAGGGGAATGTACCACTTTAAAGCGCCCACTTTAAATCTGCAGCAGTGACAAATGTTAGGAAGGTGCCAAAACCTCCCAAATGAATAATATGGAAAAAAGGCTAACACATAAGGCTACAGCGCTGATTTTGTGTCCTACAATAATGATGACCAACAATTATTAAAATAGCAATCACAACTCACAAATAAAATACATAGCGGCATAATATAGAATAAAAAATGATGAAAAAGTCAATGTTCAAAAAACGTCCTTATTTTGATAAAAGTTCAATCTCTTTGTTAAAATCTTCAATCCCTCAGGACCAATATGTGAAAGATAAACAAAGGTGGACAAATAAAGGAATCGTTAATATAAATTCATAAAATAAAATAAATGGCCAGGAATATATAGAATATATAAATACTTTACTTCAAAATATTAAAAACAAAATACAATCCTGGACAATGATAAAACACATAAAACAGGAGAACAAGTCCCAAGAGCTAAAAAGAACACCCCTACCCCAGTCTCTGCAGTGTCAGACACGGGCTGCTGCGATGACAGGAGGGACGTCTCCCAGCTGGCAGATGAAAACGGCTGCTAGACTCGGGTCAACAGTTCCTGGAGTGAAGGATGTCTGGAAACGCTCAAAAAGGGGAGTCTGTTCTCAAGTCCGGATCCTCAGCTTAACATGTTTCGGGCTACAGGCCCTTTCTCAAAAGCGATCCAGATGTGTGAAGATCAGGGGTTTAAATAGTATCTCCCGCCAGCATGATCCTTAAGTTCCTCCTCCCACTGGGCGGAACGGACACAAATTAACCCCTTATGCCGCTATGTATATATGCATACAAATGGTACTTAATTTAAGGTTGTGTGTAGCAACCTTACAAACAATGTTAAAACCTTACAGATAATGTGCCTGGTTATGCGCATTAGGGATGATGCGATACAGCAAAGAGCCTTTGTATATTGTATAAACATCATTAGTATAAATCAATTGGGAGCTGTCTACTGCAAATAATATGTCTTATGCTGCGCATCCAGAGTGATATGATACACAGAAGATAAACTAGTCACAAGACATATATTTACCCTACGTGTCCCTATATATCTGGTTTTAATGCGCATAATGTTGGATAGTAAAAATAAAACTATTTATTAACGCATTCCAATTTCCTAAAATACAATAGTCTTTTTGGTGAAAATAAATAAGTTAAGATGGATAAATTAGAACTAAAACCTACTAATAACGGGATTATTATTAATTATAACCCATTCAGAATGAAATGGTCTATGATTTAATTACCATTTAGGTAATTCAAGAATCCCATTATAGCTAAGAAAGTAACATTTAAATTATACCATTTAAATCCTAAACAGGGTGCCTATATTCAATAATGAGTGATTCTTTAATACCTATGTGACGGGCAATAGTGCCTCAATGCTGAAATCCATTGCCAATATAGACAAACTCTAAAGTGAACCTTGTACATAATATTGTCCCAAAATATCGGACACCAACTGTACATATTAAATAAAAATCATTGTGAAACATTAAAGGAAATGTGAAGTGAATCTGATATCAAAAATAACTAATAACTACACCTATTAATGAATAGGGCTACTAAGCAGCGGTTAATTAACCTTCAGAGGTAGTAGTTAAAATAAACATGGAAAATGAGCAAAGTGAATGTTAAGTGCTTAGTGCGTGAATAGACATACATATTAATTAAAATTAATAAGTAAAATCCTTATATATAAAACCATATTTCATGGAGAACATATACATCAAACAAACAGAGGTTAATTCAATGGAAATAAATACATCTTTTTATCATGAACAATCATGATAAATCAATGAATAACAAATAAAACCGTAAAAATTGGTATAAGGATTAATAAATATCAACTATACAGCATATGAGGAACATATAAAATAATGCAAAAAATTATTCCCTTAGTCCCACTAAGAATGAGAGGGAAATTGGTAGATAGAAAGTGAAATGATAAATACATTGGAACAATATAGAGCAGCAGACATCAATCCCCAGGGCTTAATTATAGAAAAAGGGGCCTCTTTTGAGACTGACAATGATGATTTTAATGAAAGATGGGAGACAATTTTAAAAAAATGCTCCACGGCCTTGATTGAACTCATCATTGAAGAAAGAAAATCTCACTTACAAGAATTAGAAATTAAAATAGAATCAATCAGGGACATGTTAGAACCCTTTAAAGTACTAGATGAATTTAAAGAACTAGAAGGTGAAGTACTATTGAGACTAGATGCGAAAGAGGAGGAGGTGATTAGGAAAAAGAGAGGTAAATTAATTAGAGATGGTGTCTATATATCGTCAGATAACCCAACTATGAATGATGTCACATATACAATGCCGGATATTAATGCACATAGAGAAGAAGTAAGTGGGTCATCGAATTCATCAGGTCAAGGTGGAAAAAAGAAAGAGAAAACTAAAAATGTGGAGAAAAACTCTACAGCAGGATCCACTAATAAACAAAGGGGAACTACTATTAATAATCAAAAAGAGGCAGGCACGCCCATTAATAGGAATAATACACATAATAATGGAAAAGGGAATAGTAAGGAAGATCTCCCGGTATATCCACCTCCCAGGGACACCCAGGAACGTATACCATCAGCCAATAATTATAACACCAATAAATCATATTCACATCCGCGTCCCCCCACATATTATTCACCAAGACGTAACTTTTACCCTCAAGGATATAGAAATCAACCTTCTAAAGGAGGATACCAACAAGGGAATAAGGGTCAATCCTATCCCAAAAGGGGTGGTTACAAAGGGAATAATCAACAATTTTATCCAAAGGCAGGTAGGGACTATTACCCCCAACATTATCCCTATCCTAGATATCAGGGGTATAATTCCGATTCCTACTACCCCCCAGGGCAAAATCGGTTTAACCCCGTACGAGAATATGATTATTCTGCACAATCCCATTTTTTAGAAGATGGAAGGGACAGGAGGGACCCATATTGGTAAAGGAACCAACCACCTCTATACCAAGAAAGGGAAAAAGAGGGAAAAGAGGGGGTAATAACAAACAAAAAAGAATTAGAATAAAAAAGAAAATTAATCATGGGAAATTTAAAGAAATTAATAGTATTAGCGAGGAAAGAAATAATGACAATAATGGAGACACTCAGATTTATAACCTAAGTTCCCACACTCTCACCAAGGAGGAGGAGCAAGTTCTTAAAAAGGGCCTTAAATTTGCCCCCAATAACTCATATAACCCTTTTAATGTATTTCTAGACATTCAAAAATTTGTTAGGAAACTAACTTTAAAGAAATTCTTTCATAATGATAAAGTTGAGGAGAATAATGAAATCCAAGATACTTCCAAAAAAGATGATCAAAAGAAGTTTAGAATGAAATCTACCTTCTTCCCTCGCCATAAGAAGGGCAACTTCATCGAAACTTTTGAGAGGCTGGTTATTAATGATCTGCAGAAATTACAAATGAAAGAGGGGAAGACTAAGGGAAGGTATAAACAGAATATGAATAATTTGACCAAAAAAGAAAGAGAAGCTGTTGAGGATTTGAAAAAACAGAAAAACATCATTATTAAATCAGCGGATAAAGGCGGTGGAATTGTACTGATGGACTCTAACAAATATAAAGCGGAAATTCTAAGACAGATTGAGGATCCAGGGACATATAAGAAATTAAGAGGTGACCCCACTAAGAATTATCAAAACAAGTTAACCACTTTATTAGATAAATTTGTTAAGAAAGGGGTTATCAACATCAAGGAGAAGCAATTTATTGAGGTGATGGAGCCATCAGTTCCAGTTATCTACATTCTACCTAAAATACATAAGGACGCCAATAATCCTCCAGGACGTCCTATAGTGGCTGGAACAGGCTCCATCACCTCGAATTTATCCCAGGTTATTGATGGTCACCTACAGAAGCTAATGCACCATATCCCTTCTTTTATAAAGGACACTACAGATATCCTTAGGAAATTGGATAATCTGGAGTGGAATAAAGGGTGGAGATTAGTCACTGCAGACGTCTCCTCCCTTTATACTATAATTAACCATGATAGAGGTTTAGAAGCGGTGGAATACTATCTCAAATTGTCCCAAGTAGACCCAGGGTTGGTTGAGTTCGTACTGGAGAGTATAGAATTCATTTTAAATCATAACTATTTCTGTTTTGATGATGTTTTCTATCTTCAAATGTGTGGTACTGCCATGGGGACCAGGTTCGCCCCCTGCTATGCCAACTTGTTCTTGGCATATTGGGAAAGATCCATCATCCCAAAGGGGGGTAAGAACCTGGTCTCATGGCATAGATACATTGACGATGTGTTGTTTGTATGGGGAGGCACAACTGAAAAGTTGGAGGTGTTCTGTAATGAATTGAATGAAAATGACCTTAATATAAAATTAACATTCGATATTAGTGAAAGTACAGTTAATTATCTGGACTTGAATATATATATTGAAGATGGTACGCTAAAAACTCAAAACTTCACTAAAACTACAGACACCAATTCGTACATCCCCAGTACAAGCAACCATCACCCTGTATGGCTACAAAATATACCAAAGGGACAATTTTTAAGATTGAAAAGAAACTGCTCAGAACAATCCATGTTTGTCAAACACGCAGAATTAATGAGAAATCAATTCCTAGTTAAGGGATATTCGGAGGAAAGACTGCATAAAACCATGGAAGAGGTTAATGAAATTGATAGAGAGTCACTTTTTAATCCAAAAAATCATCAGAATACGAATTTCGACAAAGTGTCTTTTATTAGCCAATATTCCACTCAGCATAGGGAAATTGAAAATATAATTAAAAAATATTGGCATTTATTACAGAATGATGCAGAACTAGCAAGCTATATAGATATACGCCCAAAATTCATATACAGAAAGGCCCCTAACCTGAAAGATAAATTGGTTAGGAGCGCTTTCATTGGGGATAAAGGAACACCTTCTTCTATCACATCAAAAGGTTTTTACAGATGTGGAGACTGTACTATGTGCAAATCTGTTAAAGGTCCAAAAAAGGTGGTGAATCATATATCCTCATCTAATAAAAAAGAAATTAAAATTGAGGAATTTATCACCTGCAACAGTAAGAACTGTATATATATAATCCGTTGCAAATGTGGCCTAGAGTATGTGGGTCGCACCTCCAGACCCCTCAAAACGAGATGGGCGGAACATCTCCGGAACATCAGAAAGGGTCTGGAGGTGCACCCGATGTCTCTACATTTTAAAAAATACCACGACAGTAACCCTAGTGGTATTGAATCTTTTTGTGCTATTAAAAAAGTCACCCCTCATTGGCGTATACATGATGTGGGGTCTGCATTAGCGAAAAAAGAAATGGAATATATTTTTAATTTAAATTCTTTACATCCAAATGGGCTCAATCAAGAGTTTGAGCTGAAATGGTTCCTATAATTTAGTCACATTGTCTCCATTGACTCTGTCTTTCCTTGTGTACGTCTAAAAGGTGGAGTAGGACCCGAAGGTATAGTATACCTACGAACATACCTCCCTGGATGAGCCCAACCTCGTTTGATCTTGGAAGCCATACAGGAAGGGCCTGGTCAGTACCTGGTCGGGAGACTTCCAGGGAATACTAGGTATCGTAGGTCCCCATTGTACTTTTAGGGTAAGTATTCCTTCTAACAGACTGACGAGGTTTGATAGGAGACATAGGAACCATTACTCCATTATTCATATGTATAATGTTATTCCACGATACGTGGAATGTGCCCCTTATCATAAATTGTAGGAACCCACATATATCCCATGAAATAGATTCCTGACTTGAAGGACCCCCATCATTGATATGGAAATATTTAAGACCTTTGATAATGGTTCCAAATATCCACATATGGGTCTATGGTATTTATGTCCATCTCCCTGTTCCCCATGAGAGAGTCCTACCGGTTCCTAGTGGAGAATAGTGGAACCATAACCCTATATATTACTATTATTATGTTTATGGTTGTAAAGTTTTGAGGATCTACCCCTTATGTATTTATCATTTCACTTTCTATCTACCAATTTCCCTCTCATTCTTAGTGGGACTAAGGGAATAATTTTTTGCATTATTTTATATGTTCCTCATATGCTGTATAGTTGATATTTATTAATCCTTATACCAATTTTTACGGTTTTATTTGTTATTCATTGATTTATCATGATTGTTCATGATAAAAAGATGTATTTATTTCCATTGAATTAACCTCTGTTTGTTTGATGTATATGTTCTCCATGAAATATGGTTTTATATATAAGGATTTTACTTATTAATTTTAATTAATATGTATGTCTATTCACGCACTAAGCACTTAACATTCACTTTGCTCATTTTCCATGTTTATTTTAACTACTACCTCTGAAGGTTAATTAACCGCTGCTTAGTAGCCCTATTCATTAATAGGTGTAGTTATTAGTTATTTTTGATATCAGATTCAC
>WWET01000017.1:1596726-1611917 GCA_011038615.1 Limnodynastes dumerilii
TCCCCTTAAGTGTGATATCCATTAAATGTTGTTATGTTTATGTAAGTATATCTACCTATCTAATAACTGAAAGTAAAATAACTGGGTTTTTTTGTAAACTATCTTGCTGTGTTGTAAAGTTTTAAATTCATTAAGATATTTTTTGTAGTATGGTAAAACAGCTTAAAAAAACCTATTACCGTTAAAAGACATAGCAGACAGTGACATTTTTTCTAAAGTGTTGTTAAAGTATCACAATAAATGAAATTATATATATTCAATTTATATCCCATAAGTAAGTCTCATCTGCATTTATTTAACATGTTACACAAGAAATAAGTGATGCAGAGTTTTAACCCAACGTTGTCCCACATTGCGCTTCCAAGCCCCACTCTCTTGTCATATATTCTTCCACCAAATACAAAATATTATATTAATATTTATTATTTATAGTTCCAACATTTCTTAGAGACTCCATTTTGAATAAAATACATTGACAATAACATATATGGGTCCCAATAAGCTTTGTACAATTTTTGGAATGTTCTTTTTATGATGTTAGATGTGTTATACTTTGTGATAGTAAGTAGGAGCTAGGAAAGTAGGAAAAAATTGTATAAAATAAAAGGCAATCCACAAATCATTCTCTTATTTCAATCTAGGAGGATATAATCCCATACTAAAATTGCATTTTCGTAATGTTTGCTGATTGGCAATCCCTTTGCACCACTGTTTACAAGGCTTAGCTCCCAATTTACTAATCCACAGAGCAATAATATCAAACCTGTCCCACTGACATCTACATTGGAAGGTGTGATAGTAGGATAGGATTAACGTGCAATGAAATTTGACAAATATTCACAATAATTATGAAAATGATGTAAACCTATTGTACACAATAGAAACCATGACTGTTAAATCCCCTTAGGACAAAAAAAAATGATCCTGATAAAGTGATCATTTTATCATGTTAAAGTAGCATCCAGCACAGCATTTAATGAGGAATTAAAGCCACTGTCTGACAGCAAACACAGAGGGATTTAAAGCATTGCATCCTTGCTTACTTACAGACATAATCTGTGTGGATTGGTGGGTTCATGAGGGGAAGCTGTCTGCTAGTCTTTATTTGTTCAAAAACATCCACAGACTACTGAACATTACATGAAATATAAATAAGAGCTTTCATTATGAGGGCTATGGTTTCACAAGGCACTGCTGATAAATATAAACCTGGGTTTGCAAATATGAAATTCATTTATAACTTTGTTAACATAAAGGGCCTGATTCAGACTCGCGTGATTACACCGGCCGTCAGCGTAAAATCGGCCTTTAGAACGTTCTAAACATGCGTTTGCAGATGTTTTCCTACGTAACTTCGTAACTTCCTAAGCGTGAATCGGGCATCCATACCATTGGCGTAAAACCGCAGAAAGGGGCGTGCCAAAAAAACGATTACCGGAAATACACTGGAGTTAGAAAATGTAGGCGGGGGGAGGTATTTAAATCGTACAGTATGTGCTGGGTTACCTTGTTATGTTGTGGTAGTACGAACGGGCAGGCGACGTAACGCAGGGAAAAGTTAGGGTAGGGTTTAGCCGGCGTAAGGAAATGAAAGTAAGGGGAGTGCAAAGTTTTTACGCTGAGCGGTAATACGCTCGGCGCTCATTCGTAGGTCTGGATCTGGATCAGGCCCAAAATGTATAAACACTGTATAAAAAATTATAATAAGTAGATTTACAACAAAATCACTGTTAAAATTCTAGTAAACACAGAACATGTGCTATTGATAGCTGTTACTAATGATGAAACATATTATAATGAAGTGCATCAAATGACAATTATTCAATTCTTAAATGTCAGGGACCAGATTCAGAGTTGCGCAACCGTGTAAAATTCACATGGATGCGCAGCGTTTTTGTTAAACTACGCATGCGCAAAAAGCACAAGGAAGTCGTATTGCTGGCGGAGTTCCAGTGGATGCTTAACAAGTCCTACACTTCCACCATCTCAGGGATGGTGTAAGTGTAGGCGCAGCTCACCAGAGCTGTAAAATAAAGAAAGTGTACAAAAAAAAAAGGTTCTTCACTTAAAAATTAACCACTTCCCCTGCCTGCCCCGCCACCGCAACCTATATAAAAAATAAATAAATAATGTACAACCCGACAGGGCTTGCTACCGCAAGTAGAACTACAAGCGCAAGCATGACCTGCTATCCATGGCCCGCTGCGACAAATAGCATGCCATGGACATTACTTAAATTTTCCCAAAAATACTCTGCCCGCTTATAAACTACATTAAACATGCCCACATGTTCCCCCACAGAGAAAAATAAAGAAAGAAAGAAAATAAATCATAGATCCCTGTACCCTTCATTATTTAAAAATACTGTGCCCACACAAATCATTTAGTCAACATACCCACATATGATCCAAACTACAATACAGAAATATTATAAGTACAAGATCCCTGTCCCTTGTAAAAAAATAAAATAAACACAGTATGCAGATACAAAAAATATTTTGTCCCTAAAAAAAAAAATATAAAAAAGAGCCCAATATAAGTCCCCGTACTTTTAAAAATCAATGTAGTGTGCTGTTTTATAATGTCAAAAAATGCCCATAAAATTGGCCAAAAAATATTTAAATAATAATTACTTACCTGCTCTGATGGGATCCAGTCTTGTAAGCTTTTAAACCCGGGGGTTGTCCTTGGCAACAAAAAAAACCCTATACAGACGACGCAAACTATGTCCTGCACGCAAGACATCCTGATGCTAATGACAGTTGTACTGTCATTGGGGTATACTTATACCCTCTGCCAGCATTCTAGGGAAATATCACAATGTAAATCGTTATTTCCCATGCTGGCAGAGGGTATAAGTATACCCCAATGACAGTACAACTGTCAATAGCACCGGGATGTCTTGCGTGCAGGACATAGTTTACGTCATCTGTATAGGTTTTTTTTTGCCAGGTAAGTATTTTTTTTAATATTTTGGGGCAATTTTATGGGCATTTTTTGACATTGTAATACAGGACACTACATTGATTTTTACAAGACTTATATTGGGCTCTTTTTTACTTACACTTGTAATATTTTTTGTCTCTGCATATTGTGTATATTTTATTTTTTTTCAAGGGACAGGGATCTTGTACTTATAATATTTCTGTATTGTATTTTGGATCGTATGTGGGCACGTTGGCGAAATGATTTGTGTGGGCACATCGGCATTGCGCACATCCGCATTGCACATCCGCATACTACTCTGAAGCAGCACCCTGCCTGCTGTTCAGAGTGGGCTATAGGATGCACGAAAGCGCATCCTTGAATAGCCCGTAGTCAAATTAGTTTGTGCGATTTTCACAGACACGGAACTCTAAATCCAGTCCTAAATTATTAATGCTTTATAGCAACATTATACAGCCCCTAGATCAAGCTTTGGGGTGAACCTATTAGTATTGGCTGAAATAGCAGAAAAAGTATTCTTGCTAAAAAGAAAATGTGTGTGTGGATGAGTAGAGGTCAACTGCATGTCCTACCTTTGCAAACTGAGCATTTATCCATTTCATGAATGTTTTCCTTTGAACATCTTCTCTTTCATCTGAAAACATAATAAAATGCTGGTATTAGTTCAACAATTACAAGAAACTAAAACTCTAAAAAATAAATTCATAAATGTCAGTAAATACATTATAAAGTGCATTGATACTTCATGCCTTCATAACAATTGTGTAATTGGCTAGGGCTGAACAAAATTTTGTTTTTCTGGCTCCTGATTAAAGTGGGTAATGGTAGAACAACCTCAAAGCAATTAGATTATGAATATGCGCACACCATCAAGATAACTGAGCTAACTGCATTGGAGGTATTAATCTCACCACTCCGAAAATGTGCATGAGGACAGGTCTATGTAAAAGGGGCACTCTATGGCAAATGGAAAAGCTGAAACACAGTATTTTAAACTTTGATCAAATTGCACAAATCTAAATTGACTTCAATATGTGCATAATACAATCAATAAAATGAGTCAGTTCAGTTTAACAGGTTGTTTTCTTAAAAATCATGTTCAATAAAGCTTGAACTAGCAAACCTGGTATAATGGCTCTAGGACTTGTTTGGATGATTTAGTCCATCTATATTTAAAATCTTTCTGGGAATTCCAAACCTTTTAATCTGTTTAACCAAAACCTATTTTTAAACTAGATCAAGCATCTGAAAAAAATGGAGGCATGTGAAAAGTCACAGAGTGATTGATAGCTGAAGGTGTAAACTCCTTATTAGAACAGATTAGTGATATAAGACTCCTGTCAAACTGGTGTAGAAAACATGTGCGTTATAACAGAAACAAATGCATAACATATATCCATCTTGCTCATCTCTTAATGAGGGGAATATTAGAATGGTATGAAACAACATAAAAGGAGACAGTTGATCAAAGTGTGTGTGTGTGTGTGTGTGTGTGTGTGTGTGTGTGTGTGTGTGTGTGTGTGTGTGTGTTTACTATATCTGTTTTCTATAGCTTTCTGGCAGGTATATGAGAGACACATATACAATTCTGGAAGCTATGATTATCTCATCATATTTGGGTCAACTAAAAATAACTCCAAAAACTTGTGTCTTTTCTGTCATATCATAGTCTGTAATATTTCCATAAATAGTCTAATTGGAGAGAACACTATTAAGCCTGATGTATGTTTATCTCACACTATTTACAACTTTGATGACACAAATTGAAATGAGTTCCCGTAATTTGCATCTCTTAATAGCTTTGAATGTTTGGATGATTATTCATCATTCAAATTAATATTAAATATGCTTTTGCATGAAATGCAAAAATTCAAACAAACTCAAGAGCCTGGATGTTGTACATTTCAATCTAATATAAAAGGAGGATTGAGATCCACTTTTTTTTCTTTTATGAACTATAATGCAAATTGAACTGCTGTTTTTAACCTATGCATTAAAATGACAAGCATTCCTTGGATGACTTTGACCATGAATATTAAATCATTTCTGGTTATTTACTTGACAACAGGAACATTAAGCAAGACCCTATTAAACGTTAACATAGCTATTTTCTGAAAATGACAAAAAAAATGTGTTTATAAAATCACCATTAATCTAACATTGCAATAGCAAATTATTTCATATATTCTAATTATGATATATATATAATACTAGTAACAGACTGGATCCAGAGTTTAAAATTAAGTGGACAATGGAGCTGATCAAGAGCTGAGCTTAAACCTCATTTTTAGCGGTAAGCACAGTGTGTTCTCTTAATGCACAGGAACGAGTATAGGTGGACGGATGTAAAGAGATCCATCCGCCTGTGTCTGCTCCTGTGTGCTTTGCGCTAGCGGAACTGGGTGTTGTACTATATTTAAATGACAAAGTGAGTGATTAAGGGCTCTGTTTACTATTAGCTTCAATTTTTAATGAACAAAGCTGTTCCAGGCTCGCAGCGAGTCTGGCAGCTTTGTTCATAAAATTTACTAAATCTTACCTGTCCTGCGAGGTCCAATGATGATCTCCGGACTCATCGCAGGTCACTTCATTCATACTTTTTATACTGCATGCACAGAGACTCCATTGCAGGACTTTGAACATTTCAAGTGATATGAAAAACACTGTGCATGTACAGTGTCTTCATATCAATCTTCAGAGATTAGCTTTTTTCTTTCTTTTTTTTTTTTTTTTAACAGTAATTAAGTTTTTATTATTTAAATCTTCAGAGCCGAACGTGTCTCCTTCATATCACAGAGATTAGCTTTTTTCTTTTTTTTTTTTTTTTTTTTAACAGTAATTAAGATTTTATTATTTTTAAATATTTTTTTTAATGTATTTATTTATTTTTATGTTAAATATTAGAAAAAAAAAAAATATTTTTATTTTAATTTTTTTTTTTACATTAACACACACTGGTTTATCCCAGCGGTCTTCCCATAAATGACCCCTTTTCCTCCCCCTAATAACAGCTATTAGAGGGAAGAAAAGAGGGGAATAAGGGAACATCGCTGGGAAAACTGCCCTAACACCATCCTGTTATGGCGTTAGTTTTATGCCGGGAGCAAAGTGTAAAACTCGGCTCCCAGGCTTTGTAAATATTATGAACCGTCGGCCCGATCTGAAAAGAACAGGCAGACGGAGAACCCCGATATTTACATGGATCTCCGTGGAAACTGCTGTTTTCCATGGCGACTATTGTATGTAAATATGCCAAGTGGCATAGTTTAGCCTCGTTTTATAATATATCAGTGCCTGTATCTACTTCACCTAAAAAAGGAGGTAAGCATTAAAAAAATAGCCATTTCCATACTCCTATGTAAGAAATTCTCTGCCTGAATTTACAATGACAGGTAACAGATAATATTCTGTAGATTTCCCCTCTGCCATACTGCATATCCTCTTCGGGGATAGAGAACAGTGTTAGTATAGAGAATACTCACCTTCCAATGTTTTATGGCTGCACCAGCATCTGCAGCCACTGACAGCTGGGTATACGGGAGCCTGGACAATTTTCTCACCCTCTGACCTCTTCTGACTGCAGCTGTCACTCTGGCTCTTGTTAAAGATATATTTCCACTAATCATCAATGCATTCTATCTATCTATCTATCTATCTATCTATCTATCTATCTATCTATCTATCTATCTATCTCTATCTATCTATCTATCTATCTATCTATCTATCTATCATTTACAAATAGAGATCATTGGTAATTAGTGGAAATGCATCTTCTGCAGGAGTCAAAGTAACAGTTGCAACCAAAAGACAACGGAGGGTGAGAATGGCCAGGTTTAGGAAGCTAGTTAGGGCACACAGTCCTGGCACTAACACAAAATAGTGCACAAAAAATTTTCTATAACCTACAGCTTGGCCCATGTAATGTCGTGAGACCAACGGAAATATTAACCCCTTAAGGATGAAGTCCACCAACATAAAAGACAGATTTTCTTTCCTTACATAACAGCTGTGCTGTATAAACAGCAGAACAGAATGTTCAGAATGCCTTATAATCCTTTTTACTATTTGAGTGAGAAATGACATTTCGCAGTAATCTTTTCTCTCACAGATAAATGATTTTATGCAACAAAAAAAGGGGACAAAAATTCAAAAACAAATATTTCATAACAGAATTTTTTATTTATTAAATATTTATAACATTTGTCTAGAAATAAACTTCTGCAGGTGTGTGTTTTTTTTGCTTTCAAAGAAAAAGAGGAAGTACTTGCAATAACTAGTGCACATACAGAACATATTTAGTATTTGGAAACTAAAGATATGAAGTAAAAATTTGCTCAAAAAGATCAAGAATATCTGTTTAAATAATTGCATTATTTTACAGTAGATTCTATTCCTTTCAGTCTCCTTGGGATCCATACCTACGCTCATGAAACTCTCATGTGCATAGCGTGTTTGCACCAGCGTGCCTCCGATGCACTCCCATAGAAACTCGTACTTAGTTTTGCTTTCTTATGCGAGCAAACCCTACCCTAACTTTTCTGATCGTAACCATGGAGTTTGTAAGCTCATTGCATAGTTACGACGCTTAGCACGCCCATACCGTATGATTTAAATGCCTCACCCCACCCTCGGTGCGTATTTACGGATTTCATATGGCAGGCACGCCCCCCCCGAGCGTTGTTACAAGGCTGGTACGCTCAAGGAACATACGCTCAAAATTTCTGAGCGTAACATCTGCCCCACGAATGCGCAGTAAACACAAATGTCCATTTTTACGCTTATGACCATCGTAAAAACGCAACCAAGCGTAGGTATGGATCAGGCCCCTTATTTCTAACTAGAGACCAGTTGCATTCCATTTATTATCTCTAAAATATATTATATTTTCTGCGCTTTAACTTTATCCTTTACACTGTGTCATGCAGTGATAATATTTTGAAATGATGCACCAAATAATGATCATAACATTTACATTATTAAATAATCAGGTTACTCATCTTTAATTTTGCTAAAGTATGCATATCTTATTAGAACATCAGAAAGTCTACATTTCAAAACAAAATCTTCAAAGTGAATTGATTGATAACATTTGTCAACTGTCATTCTAAAGAATTATGTAGATGGTGGCTTAGACCTGGGATTATCAATGGGAATTATAGCACTACATTTAATGATTTATTTTAAACCTTGGAGACTGGTGACTAAACTTTATAAAAGTAAGGCATTTTTTTTTAATACCGTGTCAGCTAAATACCATGCTAGCATTGCAGATTGCAATGATCAATTATAAAATTAGACAGCAACTTGTCTACAGGTAATTAAAAAAAACAACCTTATTTTCATTAAAACAAGAAGCTGCCTAAATGGAAAACATGCATACAATAAGTGTTTGTTTTAAATGATATTATCTGTAGCTTAAAATTTTTTTATTAATTTATTTTTATAATGGCAATATTTCCACATTTTTCTTGGAGCTAAGCCCTTTACTATGTATGGTCTAAATGAAAAGTGGTTGATATAAAGAAGGATTATGCTGGGACACACTGAAATTAAGATTCAGAAGGTGATTGAAATTGTCTTTCATGTCTCTGATTGCTACAATGACAATGGGCGCTATCTATACGGAATTTCTGATTCTGATGGGCACTCCCCTGCACTTCTATGTGTGGATGGTGGATCTGTGTTTGACCCTTCCCCCTTGCGGAGTCTGATTTCTGCACACAATGTAGTATCGGTTGGCTGTGGTCCATTGTGGAAGTAGAGGCACTGCGCATGCACAGTACCTATACAGAGCTGACTTACGTAAGTTGCATTTTCTTAAGTCTGTATCCGGCCCAATAACAAATTTATCAGTGATGCATCCCAAACCTTGTACTTGCTCCTTCTCCTTTTTTTCTTCCCTGTCACACTTTTTCTCACTCTGTCCCAGCTCTGTTTTCATTGTAATGACACAAAGTATCTGCATTACAATATTCTATCAGAAAGGTGTAGTGTTAGTGATCAAAGAAACCGAATCAATAAACCCTGTTGGGATTTTAGTGTCAGCGGGTTAACTATAATCATTCTAAACATCAGAGTTCCATACTACACCCATGCACCACTTGTCCATTACGTTTTACCATTGGCACCTTATTGTCTATTAATAACAATGGGCTGGATCCAGACCTTGTTAAGTGCATTAACTTAGTTACTCCTGGGCTAAACCATGTTGAATTCAGGGGGAGTCAAGTTAATTGTATACTTTGCATGCAGGGATATATCTTTAAATTGCTTACTGCACACAGAGTCAAGTTACTTGTATTCTTTGCATGCAGGGATATATCTTTGAATTGCTTACTGCACACAGATACTGACCAGCTTTACTATCACACTGTTATTTAGACTTGGGATAGGAAACATCACCTCTCAACTCTAATACTGTTTGCAGCAGATGAAATATGACTCCCCTGAAATCAACATGGTTTAGCCCAGGTGTAACTAAGTTCATGCACTTAACAAGGTCTGGATCCAGCCCAATATTTTTGTTTGTTAATAGCAATCTGCTTGTTACTTGCTAAAGTAAGTGCCTCTTAAAATGATATGTAGTGCTGTCAGAGAGATATATATATATATATATATATTTATTTTATTTTTTTATTTTTTATATTTTGCAGAAGATAAGCAAAGGCCCTCATGTGGAAGTGAGGTCTGAAAGGACAACCTGGTGAACTGTGGCAGCGATGCAGAGAACAAGGGGAGTAATTTTTTAGTGCACAGGTAATACTTGCCTGCATTAGCTTCTATGTAAACAGTTCATAAAGGGCCTGATTCAGACTTACAATCGATTTCCCCCCACACAGATTTGCTAAAGTCCGCACACAAGAGGCTAGTGCACTCCCATTAAACTCCCCTCCCAGACAGAATTTAGCTGACTTCTGTGTTCATAACCCTGCCTTAACTTCTCTGCATGGATCTTTGTGCATATGGAACATGATGACGTCTGGAAATGCTAAACTCTGCCCATACTGTACAATTTGAATTCCTCCCCTGCTTACAATGTGCATACTCGAATATATGGACGGCTGTCACGCCCTAATGCACAGAACTCCGAACGTACGAAATTATATTCCATACGTTCAGAGTTCCGATGCGTAACATCTGCCACAAGCATGTGAAGAATGCTCTCACAGCTGAACTTGCTCACTGAGCTTGCATAAATCATCTGACATTATTAGTTCTAGATCCAGTCCAAAATGATTAAGTTATACTGTAAGTAAACCAATAATATTTCAATAAAATATAATAAATGTATTTATAAATACAGTAAAATCTATATTTGTTGATTCTATCAGTACCTGGTATCTCTAAAAATACTACTTTTAGATCAAAATTGGCATTTTATACAGTACAAAATCCCAAGGGTGTAGAACCTGAAAGTGACTTTATAAAAGTGATTATTCTCTTTGCTATTTTCAGAGAATTACAGTTTACTGTAGAGAATGTTTGACAATTAGAATTATCGTGGGTGTAATGTGAGCAAATGCAATAATTTCCACTACCATTCTTAGTGCCAATTGCTGTTATTATAAAATAACATATCAGTGATATATAGTTATTATTATAAGTGTAATATGCTTAAATTGATCTAGCTATACAAAAGAGAAACATGTCATAAAAGCTTTGTGCTATTGACAAATTATACATATAACTAAATCAAATGTTATAAAATCATAAAAGGATTAAGAAACTAGTCTTTCCGCTTACTGATAAATTATTATGAGATGTATGTATAGTGTTTTTTTCCTACATTAATATGCTCTTTAGACCTGTTGATATTTGATAAAGCATCAAGTTTATTTTTAAAGATCGGTACTTAGTTTATGCAATGTAACATGCAAGTAGTAGTTCTGGACTCCAGAACAAGGGTGCAAGCATGTTTCAGAATGGGGACCCTTACTCTTCCACCCATCTGGGACATAGGTGGTCCAAGCACCCTTTCCATCATGTGCCTCTTCACATGTACAGACCTACCCCCAGGGGCGTTTTAAGAAGTGATGAGTGGGCCTTTGTGCAGGATTTGAATATGGGCCCCCCATAGCACACCTTAGCCACCCGTGGCATAGTTTTGGCATACACACTGTTTTGTCTCATTCTTAAACTCTGGATCAGCCCCAAACTCTGAATTAGCCCCATAGCCCAGAGTCCAAAATTGTCAAGTTCTCTCATTGGTTTAAGATTATTTGGTAGGATTTCCAGAAGTCTACTTTATTTAGTGATATCTTAGGGGCTGCAAAAATCCCAAAATGCCATGAAAAATGCAGCTTTAAAGAATCTGCACAAATGCAAGTTAGATTGTGACTTCCTTATCCTACAGTTTTCTAACATTGTAGCAGCTGATATTGGCTTTGCATGCAAATTTTTCTTTTTGGGGTTTTTTCATTTAAAAAAAAAAAAAGGGGGTAGTTTTGATTGATCTTTCTCGTTGAAGGATTTGGCACTGGATTTAGCTGTCTCAAAGATTACGCTGTATTTCTAGAAAAGTGGCAGGATAGCTAAATCATTATTCCTGAGAAGTCAGAGAAAATGAAGCCTATCCATCAATATAAAATAAACCATGAAATATTAAGATCTCAGAGGAACTGGATGCATGAAAAGTCATTGTATGCATTCAGATAAGGATAATTATACTCATATTCACCTTTACATAGTAGTGTTGACTATTGACTTTTGTAAGTTTGTAAATTTCATATTAATCCACAAACTAAAATGAAAATAAATGTATTCAAAAGTAATCTGTGATTTGACAGCCTATGCAATCATATTTACTTCATGTACTTTTTTAGGATACTTGCTATTAGAAAGTCTGGTCATTTTCTCGGTACATTCACAGTAAGTTTTCAGCTTTTAGAACAACTTTACTGCAAAGCATTGTTAAGATAATTAAAAGGTGATGGTTTTAAATTTTCTGTGTATGGATACTAAAGATACATTACACGTAGACATTTATTTTCATAGGTGAAAAACATTAAATGCCACTATTAAAGAAATAATGTAATAAATGCATTTCATATTTAAAAATATGACCCCCATATCTCTCTCTTATCAGATTATTTCCCAGGTTCGATGCCCTCAAAGATGCTCAAGAGACGTGCCTATATTTGCTTCCTCTCCTTACACAATCTTCTGGACCCTCTGCAGACAGACTTTCATTGCCAACAGTCTGCACTAAAATTGCACTGACCAATGCGCTCAATGATATAATCACTGGTAAATCTTTCTGCTGTTTGGACACTTCTGAAAACTCTCTTTTGATACTAAGTTTACAATTTCTTGCTATTCAGGAAACTGTTCTTTTTTTGTTTACATCCTACTTATCTAATCATTCTTTCCCCTGTTCTTCCTCTACCTGTTGAAGTACTACAGGCCTCAGTGTTGGGACTATTGCTCTTCTCTATCTATACTTCCTTTGGGCTGCTTATAAAGTTATTTTGATTTTATTATCCTCCATATGCAGACTGTCATGACTCTATATACTAACACAAATAGCAGAGGGTAATCAGAATGGGAGACACACAAGTACAGGGAAAATACTAGCGGAGAGGAGGAAGATAGAAGGTAGTAGTGGAAGATTGAATTAGACAGAGACACAGAGAAGGAAGCCACAGGTAAGAACACATGGAGAACTGTAATAGAGGACACAGATAAAAGTGGAATGAGAACACAGAACTGAAAACAGACACTGAGGAAGAAGCAAGAGAAAAGAGAACACAGAAGCAAGATGCAATGATACAGGGAGAAACAGAGAATAATATGAATAAGGGATAACAAACGAAGACAATGGCCCAAATCCAGACTTAGGTACGACAGGGGACTTACGCAAGTTATTTGCGTAAGTCCCCTGTCTTGGAACATCTGCGCATGCGCTTGCCAGATGTTCCGCTTGCATACCTACGTTTCATACGTAACTTAGTTACATATGATGGTAAAAACGTGCAAGGGAAAGACCCTTAATTTTTGATGGTTGTATACCCACCATACAGGTGGGGTTAGTCATGTAAATTACGGCTCGGGGCGGGGAAGCCCCGTTATGACTAAGTCTGCGGTCGTACGACCGCAGACCTAGTCGTAACAACTTAAGATAGGAATCTGGACACGTAAGTGTCCAGATTTACTACCATTAACGGGGCATGCAGGGGCCCTCCCCACTATGTACGCGTACCTAAAGGACCCCTGCACACACATAAAGCGTGCAGGGGTCTGGATCTGGGCCAATGAGCATAAGGCCTAAGTCAATTTCAGGAAAGTCAAGTTACATGGCAAAAGTCCGAATGGGTCCAAGCTGGGAAAGCACATGTGCAGGCATGCAACTATGAAGCCAGTAGACAAAGGCTGATCCAGCAAAGGCTTGCTGGAAGAAGCTGTGTTAAATAGCCTGGTGCCAGGTGCTGTCCATCAAGGAGAGACAGGCACCTGACACAAGATTGGAGTACAGTGGCCTCTCAGGTGGAATCTGGAACTGCAGGCAGGCTGATTTGGTGGTCTTTGGTGATGGAAAGGGGGGACAGTAGAGGCTGATCATGACACAGATTATACACAAGTATCCACTCCTGAACTCAACAACTGTGTTGACCTACATACCTGAATATCATCTTTCACTATCTTAAATTTAATATTAAAAAAAACAAAACTAAGAAAATTTCCACATCCCATTAAAAATTACCCACCCAGTATCTTTATTTCTGTTGTCAACACTGCAATAATCCCTACTCATCAAGCTTGCAATTTAGGTATAATCTTTGATTTAAAACTGTCCTATGTTTCCCACATACAATCTAACTTAATTTCTAGATCTTGTTACATACATACTAAAAAACATTCCCAGATTACAAAAATATCTCACACAAGACACTGCACATTGCTTTCACTAATGCATTAATCATCTCCTGCATTGATTATTGCAATGCTCACCTTATTGGACTCCCATATTATAAAACCCTACACACACACACAAACAATCTATATAGCATTCTGAAGCTAGACTGATTTTACACTCTGTCAGTTTCTATATTGGTTGCCCATGCTTTTCAAAATCAAATACAAATCCTTTTGCTAACCTACATTGTCATCAATAAGACTGTACCTGACTACATATCTTCATTCAGGGGCGAAACTACCATTGGTGCAACTGCATCGGGGGCCCATGCTGATACAAGGGCCCACAGCCGTCATGACAGCACTGCCAAAGCTCCCCACCAGGTTACCTGAGATATCATCAGGGCCAAAGCATATTTTTTGCACCTGGGCCCACAACTTGCTAGTTCCGCCTCTGTCTTCATTCATCTCAAGATATTTCTCAGCTTGCTCTCTCAGACCTTCACAAGATCTAATAAATCCTCTGAATTCCTGTTATGGGACTTCTCCTAGGCTGCACCCACTTTCTGGAATAACCTTCTTCACCCATTAAGACTATCCCCTGCTCTCCAATTTTTTTCTCTCTCTTAAAACTTCAAACAAGCTTCTTAATATGTGTCAACTACATCCACTTTGCTATCTAGTTTTCATTTCTGTTCCATATTTAACACAAACTTGAACACTTTTTCTTTCCATACAAAAATTACCCTCAGTTTTGCTATTAACACTACTGTATAACTGAATCATACAGAGCACTGATTACTTTAACCATACAACCTGGCTGGTTCATAATATGATTTATAGCACTTTGTCTTATGCATCAATCCACAATATACTCTAAACTGTAAGCTTGCAAGGCCCTTTTATCCAACCAGTCTTTTTGTTACTACCCAGTCATGTTATAAAGATTGTTAAAATTGTAAAGCACTATATCATTTGATGGTGCTATATGAAAACTTTGGACCACATCCAGAAGTCCGTACATTAGGGTACTTACACATTCCGAATTGTTTCAGTACGCGCAAGAACCCACTAAGCATGTCTGCTAAGCCCTTAAGTACGATTCTCCATTACGAACTCATGCCTTACACACAGGTGCTTGTGCATAAAAGTTAGGGTAGTTACCTTGGCACAGAAATTCGTTACTTGTAATGGGAGTGCATGTGGAGTGCACACACAGAATATACGATCGCACTTAGCATACATTAGCCTCCACTGCAGCGACTTATGGGTGTAGTGTCGATCCAAACTCCTGTTTTTGGTAATAATAATAATAATCATGTTTACAACTCATTATTTGTTAGTTAAAAGATAGATCCTGAATATTTACATACAGCAGTAATGCCATCCATATA
>WWET01000017.1:1623516-1660867 GCA_011038615.1 Limnodynastes dumerilii
TATAAATATTTGAAAAACAGTCGATATATATATATATATATATATATATATATATATATATATATATACCCTGATAAAATTTTGTAATAAACTGAAACGTCAAAATATCCCCCAGTTCACAAGAGAAGATGATATGGCTGATTTTCCTTCCAGAACACGGCAAAAAATCTGTTTGAGAGAAATTTCCTATTTTTGTAATAAGGCATATTTTCACAAATTGTAAAAAAAACAAAACTGTTATTTTCTCACAAATCTCACCCCCCAAAAGCACTCCTCCGGAACATTATCTTTGTAACAAAAAACAGCGAATGTTCTTCTTTCCGTAAAAACATACACAACATGAAGATTTTGAACAACATTTTTCCAGTTGAACTAAAGTGTCTTTCTTTATTATTTTCTATAAAATTTGGCATGTGGCACAGACGACAATACAAAAAACAATCACGTTACACTGTGGACATTTATTTATATTTTAGCTCTTTATCCTAGTATCATAGTATATAACATTATGTATTGCCCCTCTGCAATTTGAAGTAACAATGGGGTAGATCCAGACCTAAGTGCTTGTTACATTTGGTAGCGTAGCGTATTTACGCTATCGTAAGTACTATGCAATCCCCCGGGCACTCCCATCAAATGGATATACTTTTGCTGTTTTACGTCTACCAAACACGTAGCATAAAAAAAAGCATAACTGCGCACGTACGAACTGCCTAACCAAGCCTATACTGTACAATTTAAATGCCTCCCTCCGCCTCCAGTGCATAGTTGGAGCCAGAGCTGCCATCAGGGGGGGACAGCTGGTCCTAGTGTCCCGGGCCTGGACAGAGAGGGGGCCCGGGATAGCCCCAGGCCTCCTCTCTGTCCTGCGAAGGATACTAGGAGAAAAAACGCTGAGTTTTAATTAATTACAGGCAGAGGTCTGAATGCTCAGTGTATCAGACCTCTGCAGTGCATTTCCTACGGTCCGCGGCACTCTGGGTGATGATGTCACGACATTTGACATCATCACAGTGGGTGGAGCGCCGTCGGACTTCCCAAGAGCTGTAGAAGACGCACCTGCTGTGAGGAATCAGTGCCCGGGAGACAGAGAGACTTTGTAAGTAAGTCAAATTCAATCTCAGTATGATTAAAATTAATTCATCAGATTATCTCTAAAAAGCGCTGAAGTGAATGTGGCCCAATGTTCCTATTGATTAGTGCCCGCTGGATGCTTCCTTTGTTGCCACATACGTATATGTCTAGAAAGAGTCATATCTAGAAATGTTTGCGCCATGGGAAAAAAGGAATAATGGTGCCCCCTAAAGATTAATTTATTGGCCCCCTTTTAAACTTTGCGTCCTTGGCGGCCGCCCCCTATCGCACACCCCTAATTACAGCCCTGTGTATAGGTACAATGGACTGTATCCTCATTAAGTAGGGTTGCTGTGTAATCCTAGTTACTCCTCTTGCACTTATGGCAGCGTAACTGCCATAAAGCCTGCATGAGAGAGAGCAGTGACAGGGAGAGTTCACTCCCCGCGTACCTCCAGACCCCCGCACATACGGAAAGCATGCAGCAATCTGGATCCGGTCCAATTTTCGTTGTGCATGGAATATATGTAGCAGAAATTTACATTTTAATTTATTGTATGTATTAGAAGTTTTCTGTATTACAGTGGAGGATTATAATTGTTTTTAATCCAAGGAAAAGGTAGTTTATATTTTTGGATGTATTACATTTATTAAGTGAATTTCACAGGATAGTTTGTGTGTATATTACATTATTATTATTAGTAGTAGTAGTAGTTGTATTAATATTTTTTGTAAAGATTTTATAAAGATGTTATAAGTATCCTGTGTATGGATTATAAGTTTTTATAACTATTTCCTTGTGCAAAGGAACTGCTTGCAACTTGTGTAGCTCAAAAGACAACTCTATGTAATACACAAATAAAAAGCTCTAAAATGAAATAAAAAGTAAAAAGCACACAACCAATAACCTGTGGAAGGCACCAAACCATTTATATACCAGTCCTATGTGTAGAGGAATGTGTGATAGTTCAATATAGAGATGTCCAATATAAGTTCAAAACAACAAAATTCTTTACTCCAACCATTGTATTTTAAAAAGCTAATCTAAATGTGAAAATTACTTCTTGTGCATTTGCCGTTTACCACAATTTTCCATTTCTAGTTATTGGAAAACATCCCACACTTGTGGTGAGTATGTGTTCAGTCCTAAGTGGATTTCACTGATATGTTATTCTTATTTGGCCATCATTTTACTTTTCCTTAAAGATCTTATGTTTTCATGATGTAGATAGATATAACCCCCTCCAGCAATAATATAAAAGCCCACAGAGTAAATCCTACTGCGGTAAGAGGATAAGGAATCGTCTGTAGCAAGGTAAGACAACCCATGCACCTTACACTTTTTACCCATTATTGTGACATTGTTTGATTGCATAAATTGTAAAGTTTAAAAGATGCAATCAAATGATGATTTATACTTTGCAATGAGCAGGCATGATCGTGCAGTATACACACTTTCATGATATTGTTTGAATTGGTCTTTTCATCTTTTAATTAAACCAATTATTGGGTGAAAAAGTGTAGTGTGTACCCAGCTTAATTCTAACCTTCCCCTAACCATAACCCAGGTGTGGGTTGCTACTGCAAACGGCCCTTTTTTGAACGAGCCATTCTCTCCCAGTTCCAATATGGCTGGTAATCGATTGCTTTTGCCTCACAGAGCCAAAGCAATTGATTCCCGAAACTGCGAAGACGGAGCTGTGAATGATAGGTGTAAATTTTACCCCAACCTTTGCCCTAACCCTCCTCTTCCATTACCCTAACACTCCCTTCTCTGCAGCCTGACCCTAAAACTCCCCTCCCCGCAGCGTAACACTAAGACTCCCCTCCCCACAACCTAACCCTAAGACTCCCTTCCCATAGCCTAACCCTAAGACTCCTATCCCCGCAGCCTTACTGTAAGACTCCCTTACCTGTAGACTGACCCTAACTCTCCCCTTTCATTACCCTAACCCTCCCTTCCCCCGAACCTAACCTTAAAAGTCCCCGGAGAGTGCTACTCATCTCTCTGGTTGTGACTACCTATGCGACCGGTCCAGTGGATTCTCCAAAAATGAATGGGTAATTATGCCAATTAGCATACTTACCCATTCTATTAATAAAATCGAAAATGGCTGCCTTTACGAAATAGAGACAGTAGACAGAGAATATAAGCTTTTGACTGCTCTACTTCTAAAAGACATCATTTTTGACGGTGACTTGTACCACCCTAACCGTAGCCCTAACCATTGTCTTCCCACAGCTTACCCCTAACCCTAACCCTCCTCATTCGCAGCCTACCCTTAACCCATCCCTAATGTTAACTATTGTCATCCCACATCCTAACCTTAACCTTGTACTCTCTGCAGCAAACCTTAACGCTCCCACTTTGGAGCCTAACCCTAACTCTTCCTGTCCCGATAGACAGACAGACAGATTGCACTTGGACTTAGCTTAGGGAAGAATTAGTTAACTTTTTTAGGTGCATTACTGTTATTAGGTTGCTTTCACAGGTAATTTTTTGTCATGTAATTACTTACTTCAGATATTTTATTATTTGTATGACCATATGGATGGTTTGTTTGCTACACAAGTTACAAGCAAAAAGCCTTCTGCATTTTTTTAATGCTATGCTCGGAGAAAGACTTTATGGTTACAACTTGTGTATGGAACAAAAAGCAGAAACTTGTTAGTTTTAGCTTCTTCCCTGCCCTCTCCCAGTCTATGCGCACGCACACACACACACACACACACACACACACACACACACACACACACACACAGTGTGTGATGACAATGTTGGAGGTACAAAAAAAGTAAGCACATACATTTTAAATGTCTGCAAATTTTTTATTTACCCTATCAATCTAAACTGCAGCAGGGCAGCACAGACCAATCTACCATTACACTGTTAAATAATCATGTCTTTAATAATTTCTAAACTGTGAAAAGCTCTCACCAAATCAGACTATTACATTGCAATTAGTGTATAATTTTAACCTTGCAATGACTCCCAATATTTAAACCATCCCCTTACCTGGTGTAGTAGATATATACAAGAGAACATATCCATGGCTCACAATCTGTCAGAGATGAACAGCAAGTACACTGTGTGCATTGGGCTGCAGTTGCAATGGTTTTCTGTATGTACATAGGAAAACTCAAAAAAGTCTAACGTCTGTGCTAAAGAGCATCATGTACACTATGTATACTAAATCAACTATTAAACACAATGGGGTAGATCCAGAACTCCGCTTGCAATCTATTTACTCGCGTAGCGTATTTACGCGCTCGTACTTTCTATACACTCCCCTAGGCACACCCCATGAATGTACGTATTCCGCTTTCCAAACTCTACATTAACTTTTGCCCACGTAACCGATGTCATCCGCACACGTACGTATGTGCAACACATATACGCAGCTAAGCACGCCCATACTGTACACTTTAAATACAAACCCCCGCCTACATAGCGTATTTCACACGTATTTTTGACTCACGTAAAATTGGCACGCCCACACGTACGGATTTATGCAACAGATAAGTGAATGGCCCATACATTCACATTTACGCTACATTACGGAGCATATTTTCTATTGTGCGCATGCGCAGTACCTACCAAAACGCGATTTTACGTGTCCATCACGCGTTAATTCGCTCACAAGCGTTGTTCTGGATCTGCCCCAATCTGACTATAAAAGATATTCATAGTCAAGAATAAACAGATAGACAGCGTATGCGCAAAGAGAACACAAATAAAAGATAAGTCCGATGCAGAGTTGCATGTTTCCGCTAACACGTACAGATATTTAACCCCTGCAGATGGAGCAGTATGTGCAGAGGCTGCGGGTTGTACTGCCACAGCCTCTGTCACTTTCCTATGGGTTTTTATGGGTTTTTTTTTTAACAATTTAACACAATTTATTATTCATAATATTCTCAAGGAAAATTGACAAGATCCAGACCCCCGCATGTTTCTCGCGCGTGCAGAGGTCCCTAGGTACACGCACGTAGCGGGGAGTGCACGCCCCCTGCACTCCCCACTGACGGTAGTAAATCTGTACACTTACATGTCCGGATTCCTACCTTAAATTTTATAACTAGACTGCAGACCTAGTCATAACGGGGCTTTCCCGCCCCAACCCCTCATTTACATGGGATTCCCGCCTGTATGGCAGGGGTACGACCATCGCAAATGCTGGATCTGCCCCTTATGCGTACTTGCTGTCTTGACGTCAGTAAGTACGCACGCGCATGTGCAGATTTTCCGAGACAGGGGACTTACGCAAATGACTTGCGTAAGTCCCCTATCGTACTTAGGTTAGGATCCGTGCCAATGTATTTTTACAATATTAATATCATAGTTTTTATTTTATTTGAAATATTTTTTTTTCCATTAAAAATGACCTGCGCCTATGACTTACACCCTCCCTTGACAAAATGACCTGAGAATATGACTTACACCCTCCCTTGACAAAATGACTTGAGCCTATGACTTACACCCTCCCTTGACATGGCGTAAGCATGCACAGGCAACTTTCACAGCTGCTCTGACTTTTTAAATGACTGAAAGATCCCTTTTCTCACTATAATACACCGCATTCCATGAGCGCACAGCACACTCCTGTTCTAAGCCTGTTGTGACCATGCACGGTGCCAAATTATGCTGAACTTATGTCTAAAAAAGACAGATGCGCAGCTATGGATCAGCTCCCATATGTGCCTTTTGACCCCACTGATAATAGAAATAAGATTAAAAAAAACACAGGGCAATGAAAGATATGGCTCTGATTTAATGTCTATCTCCAAACTTAAATTATGCTATATAACTTTCACAAAAGTCTTATTCAGCGGCCATAAAATTGCCAATTTACTTTACCCGAGCTATGAGTTAGAGTAACAACTTTACTGTTAAAATGAATTAATATATGAGTTAATAAAAATGTAAATAAAATCAGGACTTTTGAATTGGTTTGGTTTGTAATGTACTAGTTAATAAAAAAAGAAATAAAAGCACTTATGATACCTTATGCTTTATTCCCTATTAGATGAAACATTAGAAGAAGCGATAAACTTTTCATGATTCTGTTGATAAGTTTTGCTATATAGGTCCGGGAACAGATGGGTCCCTTCACACAGCCCACATGAATGGAGTCCTGCTTACAATATAAGCTCGGGTAACAGGGTTGCCCATATGAATGCTGGTTTCGTCAGGAGCTCTGTATGTTGATGGAAAAGGCACACTTATCTGAGAACTGGTAATTGATTTTCATGTGAATGCTGTCATATTTTTCTGGCATTTCTCATGGGCTTATTTCTGTTTTTCACAACTTCTATCCACAGCTGCTACTTTACAGGCTAAAGTGATAATGTCTCCTGAGTTGTGTTAGTAAATGAATAGATTAACATTTAATTACAGTAAATCTCATTAAACATTCAATTGATTAATATGGTCCATATTACTAAGAAAGAACTTATTAAAAAACAAACAATATTGAGGTGCGCTATGGAACATTTGTGTTTAGGTGATTATACTAAAACAATAATAACAGAAATATTGTTATACTTTATTAGTGTATAAAAGGAATTACGTGTACTATCACCTCAACACTGAGGAACCGATCCTGATCTCCATGTTTACTGCACGCACAGAGGTCAGGCAGTCTGGACGGAAGAAGGGATTGAACTCCTCTGATACTCCCCTCTCTTTAGGTCACTTACGCTGTCACAAGGCAGCCTTAAGTTACGCTTGTGGAAAATCAAAATCCCCCCGCCCACCTTACGGAGTTTATGTAAGTTGAGGTAATGCACTGCCCTGACGGATGGATCCCCGCTTGAAGATCTGTTGCAGAACATCTGTCAGGAGCATGCACACTTCCGTACAGACACTCGACTTAAGCACGTTGCTTTGCTTTTAAATACTTGTGTCGGACAGATGTCAGGATCTGGTCCCAAATGACAAGTCTTAAATTACTGGAGTGCAAATGATTCTGTAGCAACATTTTTATTTATTGAGATTCAATACTTTAAGTAAATATGGACACATTGGACTGGATTGACACCTAAGAAGCAGAAGCTAGGCTAGGGTTAGGCTGCAGGGAGGGGATGGATAAGAGAAAGGGAGACTTAGGGTTAGGCTGCGGGTCGTGGATGGATCGGAGAAGGGGAGTATTAGGGTTAAGCTGCAGAGAGAAGATGGATCGCATAAGGGGAAGGTTAGGGTCCGGCTGTGGGGAAGGGAGGGTTAGGGTTAGGGTAATGGAAGAGGAGGGTTAGGGTGAGAATAAGCATGAGGGTTGGGGAAATAGGGATCAATGCTTACCTGACTTTGGCAGGGTAGGAAATTTCGGTTGAGCTAAGTCCTCGCAAATGTGGAAAACGGCCCTTTTTTCTCAGCGGCGAACTATACCCAGCTGTGTTATAACGAAGAATAGAGGCTTTTAATGAATGAAAATCTCCTGTGTCTTAAACTTGCATCAGCACTGGTGCAGGATTTTAGGAGGAAGCGCAGTGAACATGGAACTCCCCATTTCACTCGCACAAAGCACACGGCAGCAGACTTCTTTGCTTCTGCCTTTTTGTGCTCGCTCCCATTTTGTGCATGTGTAGTACTAAAAAACACAGCTCTGGATCAGCCCCAATGGTTTTCTAAAGTGTTAGATAAAGCTAACTCCTGTATGCTCCATGGCAAACAGTATTATCACTACATGAATTATGTATTTTCTTTTCTAAGAAGCAGGACGGTTATGTTTTTGTTGATGTAGTTTATGTTTTACATTGCTGCTCACAGACAAGTGGAGATTAATTATAAACGTTACGCATGGTAAGGTATAATAAGGTCTACTTTTGTCTTGTAACTTTATATTGTGCATAAAGCTTTTTATTTATAAAAGTCTACTTACCTATTTACTACTATTCTTACAAAATATATACTGTTTGAATGCTATAAGCTGCTTATTTGAATTGTGGGTCGTACTGCTACATCTCACTCCATCTGTGCCCAATCCTGGTTAAGATCAGATCTAAGTTTTAAATTTTTCATAGGGACCACCAATGCCTTTCCAAGAAACCCCAGCTCATACATCAGCACACACACCCTAAAACATGGCCTACTGGGAAGCATGTGTTCTAATCTTGCTTTAGAATTGAATTAATAATGCTCTCTCTCTGACCAATCCAGATAGAAAAGTGTTGAGAGGTTAATCCAATGAGTGGCCAGCTTAAAGTATGCAGTATTTTTTTTTTTTCAAATATTTATTTTTAATTTCATTATTATTTTATTTTATTTTTAAATATTTTTTACAATTTCTATATTCTGATTGCTCCCTGTACAAGAAGCATTAGAAATAACAGACGAGAAATTCATTCTTAGTACATATTACCAGATATAAGTGACATTTTATAATTGTTTACAGTAAGTACTTGATCAGAAATATGCAAAAAAAACTCAATAAACTAATACACTTTTAGGAAACATATAAGAGTCACAGACACTTTGTTCTAGTACCTGTTCACATAAGCATTAAATAAATGATAAAATTCAAAGAATGCATCAATAAAACTTACAAACAGTTGAAAGCAACTTGACCTCTAGAAAGATCTATCTTAAATACATTGTGTTCCCAAACTGACAATGAATTTACTCATTGACAATGGATGTATAGGTTTGTGCATTTCATATTTAGTGTGTTATAATTATTTATGGTTTCAGCAAGTACTGTAGTAGCACAGTTTTGTTATTATCGCATGAAAGAGCCAACTTGTATTTTTTTTTCTTTGACTGATTGTAACATTTTTGCTGCAGTCATAGGAGAGACCTTCTGGGAAATGAATTCTTGCTGGAAGAAAAGCTGATATTTGTATGGTTACAGTAGATGCTGGATATGAATTAGGAGGATAAATCTATTATTTAAGTTTGCTTCTTTGAAGCAAAACATGTTAAATGATTTAACACCATGATCTTTATTTGTAATCAAGACAGAGGATAAACTACATACTAATGTAATTTAATTCAGAGTATCTGGGATCTGATCCAAAGCTGCATTTCCACCTATTTTTTAGGTGGCGTGATGCGAGAAAATGCTCTACACATGTTTATAATGGGAAGAAGGACAGAAAGATAGGTGCACTGCTGTCTATCTGCCTGTGTCCACATCTGTGTGCTAGCGCAACAGGGATTTCCACTTTATATAAATAAAAAAGGGGGCGGATTAGTGCTATGCGCAGTAGCATATCGGATTGGCTGCGCTTCCACCTAAAATTTTATACCAGCTCAGAGCTGGTATAAATGTAAATCGGACTGTATTTTTATTCAATAAATAGCGGTTGCAGTCTCCGGTCCGATGGCCTGCTTTGCAGATAGAGACTTTTCGTCTGTCTCTATTTCAAAAGGGGACCATTTTAGAATTTTTTTTAATGAATGGGTGAGTGTGCTGATCGACATACTCGCCCATTCATTTTCACAGACCAGCCGGATGACAGCTCCGGAGAGGTTAGTAACCTCTCCGGGGCATTTTAGTATGAGGGGGGTTAGGGATAGGGGAGGGTTAGGGTCAGGGCCATAGAAGGGGAGGGTTAGGCTGCGGGGAGGGGGGTCTTAGGGCTAGGCTATAGAGAAGGGAGTATTAGGGTCAGAGAGAGAAAGAAGGATTAGGGTCAGGCTGTGGGAAAGTGGGGAAGGGAGGGTTAGGGTAATGGAAGGGGAGGGTTAGGGTTAGAATTAGGGGAAGGGTTGGGGTTAGTTTAGCCACTCACCTCTTCTAGGCATTAGCAATTGATATCCCAGCAAGTTCAAAACTGGCTGGGAGAGAATGGCCCTATTGAAATAGAGCCGTTTTTTCCGGGGACCCACACCCAATAAATAGTATAATCGTGTCTTGTTTTTTTTGTAAGACTGATAAGCAACGGATTGTCGCTTATTCTAGTCAGGCGTTATTTAACGGACTGTAGTATTTTTTTTTTTAGCCCTTTAAATTGTTTAAACTCAGAGAGTAAAAAAAGTTACACATTTGTAACATGCAAACTTGTACAGGCTTCTCAAGAACACCTTAAAGTCTCTTTCTAAACACATTCATTTGCATGTTGCCAATAAATGCACCTTTTCTATGGTGTCAGCTCTAGGGACTATTTATAGACTTCATTTTTAAGTGATAGTGGCAGTTTTTAAGAGAAAACTGCCACTATCACTTAAAAATGAAGTTTTTACTATTTATAAATCATGCATAGACAGTGGAAAGAATAGTTTCCATGGCGATGCATGTAGCTGTCACAGTGCATCGCTAGCCCGTTCTACATAATGCGGGCCGGCGCTTCGTCATATTTCTACAGCCGGGAAGCAGAGTTTGTTGCTCCGCTCCCAGCGTGAACCTAACGCCAGCTCAGGCTGGTGTTAGGAGCTGTCTGCAGGGAGTTTTCATTCACTCCCTGCAATAGTGTGGCAAACTCCGCCCCCCTCCGTCTCTGATTGGTGCAGAAGAGGGGTAAGTTTCATAAGGAATCATGCTGATTCCTTCATGCATTTCATTTGCAAACTCCCTGAACCACCAATGTTTTTCCCCCCTTGATCCACTGAAGCACTAATGAAAAGAGAAATAAGATTGAGCCTTTATAGAGCGTACGGCCATGCGCGACACTTTTACATCATCGTCGGAACTTCATTTACGAATAAATTTCCAACGATGATGCCCCTTCTATCGCGGGACATCGAGGTCCTCTGTCACGGGACATCGAGGTCTTGCTGAACGAAGGGGCATCTCTATAAATTACATGAATGAAGTGTCCAGGCTCGCTATCGTTCATTAGATTTAGAGAAGGCTCTATAAATAGAGCCCTATATAGGGTGTATAAGAAGTGGGAAGTGAATTCCCACTTCTGCTGCCCAAGAACTCTGCATCAGGTCCCTAGATACTGTATTTGTGTTGTTCTGAAGTTTATCCTATAGTTGTTTTCATGATCATCTGTGTAGACCTACAGGATATTTCTTTTGTTGATAATCTGTAGGGATATATGCTGTAAGCATCTTCAAATACAAAAAAAAATTGCTGAATAGCACACTAAGAAAATAGCAAGAAATATTTGATACACATATTTCCTTAAACGGGATGCAGCTTGCAGAATGAAAGTTCCATTTTCGAAATACAGGCAGCCGAAAGCTTATTTTCATCTGTCTCTATTTTAAAAAAATATGACTAATTAGAAAATTTCACTAATGAATGGGCACGCAAAATTAATTTTTCGCCATACTTACCCATTCATTAATTTGGAAACCACCGCCTCAGAATCATCGCACTGGACTAGACAGGTGAGTATTTCTCACCTGTCTTAGGGTTAAGGTGCAGGGAGGGGAAGGGAAGGGAATCTTAGGCTACAGGGAAGGGAGTCTTAATGTCAGGGTTAGGGTAATGAAATGGGAGGGTCGTTTATTTATTAACATTTTTTATATATCAGATTACGTAGCGCTTTATATTTAACATTCACATCAGTCCCTGCCCTATTGGAGCTACATTCTATGTTTCCTAACATGGACATACACACACACACACACACATAGCCTAGGGTAATTATTTAGCAGCCAATTAACCTACCAGCATGTTTTTGGAGTGTGAGAGGAAACCAGGGTACCACCCACACAGACATGGGGAGAACATACAAACTCAACATAATAAGGCCTAGTCCAGGAATCAAGCTCATGATTTCAGCACTGTGAGACACAAGTGCTACTCACTAAGCCACTGAAGTGGCTCAGTGAGTAGGGTTAGAGTAATGGAAGAGGAGGGTTAGGGTAAGGATTATCGTAAGGGTAGGGGTTACTTAAATACTTAAATCAGATTCTAGCTGACATTCTCTAGAATGCAATAGTTAAATAAGATCTAGAATCTGATTGGTTGCAATGGGCAAACTCTCCACTCTTTCAAAACCCACAGCTTAGTAAATCTGAACCTTAATTGGACCTAATAAGCAACCATCAAGAACATGTGATGTAAGGTTTCTACTTTACAAATTAAGATGCTGAGTTTGTTAGTATTGAGGTAAACTAGGTTTTCAGTGTTAAGAATTAAAAGAAGACTTTACTTACTTTTTTAACATTATAAAAAAAATAGTTAGCAAATATAGAAACATTTTCAGATGAAACATATTTTTTACAGTGGCACTATAGTGGAGTATTTGGCATGCTTCAAGCTTGTTAAATGGAAAATTATTTGGTAAAATCATGTGAATCATTGCTAGTATTATTATCACTTGACCTATATGCAATAGTTCTATTGACAGTAATTTATTGAAATGGATTGTTGCATTTTCAGCAAGACAACGCTCTATTTATCTAAAATGTCAAATATGTTGTTCAACTATTTGAGACATTCCAGCTATGCTCAGACAATATGGCTTTCTTGCTAATGCTTTCCCAGCACATTGCTACTGAGTAGCAATTCTACAGTCCAAGAACAGTTATACATAAAACTGTACTTTAGAGTAAGATTTTTTTTTTCTATTTTGTCTGACATGTAATAAAAAAAAAATACAAATATATGACTTTAAAAAGACATCTATAAAATAATGTTCATGAAATAAGAACACACATATGAATGAGGTCCTCGTTAAAGAAAGCACCATATTACTAATGCGTTTCCCTCCTGTATAAAATTCTTATCAAACTTATTTAAACAGCAATGCCCTTGTGTATGCCCCATATATGCCCACAAACACAAACTACAAAATACATTTTAAGTGTAAACTCAGGCTGTTTTATTGATTAGCATATATACACTTAAGAGTTAAATTAATCGTATCTCTTGTTCAGATTTCAATGTGATTAAGCCTTTGTAGAATGCGCTGAAAAAAAATGTCTGAGCCACCAGATATAAAGGATCCACTGTTAAAGCATTGGTGTCTACCACAGGAAACCTTCATGTGTCTTGTGGAGTCCATGCATTATTGGGTTAGCGCTGTTCTTGTGGCACAAGGGAGACTTACACAGTATTAGTAGTTGTAATGTTTTGACTGATTGGTGTTTGTGCATAGGGATTAGCACCTAAGCTGTGGGAAAGGAAGTGTGGAGATGTTGCCCATAGCAACCAATCAGATTCTAGCTCTCACTAACATATCACATACTAGAAAATGTCAGCTAGAATCTGATTAGTTGCAATGGGCAACATCTCCACTCTTCCTTTCCCGCAGTTTAGTAAATCTGGCCCCTAGTCTTCACAGCCTGAGGTTATTGTATTAGTGAACACAATTTGAGCAGTGAACTAAATTTCTAGTATACAGCAGAGGTCCTGAAGGAAATCATATTTGTCTCTGAAATAATAATCTAATAATCTTCAACTATTAGAAAGGTTAAGGTTTATTTACATTATGGTACTTTTTAAATGGACACCCGGGTTACAGAAATGAATCACAAGCACCATCTATACTGACAGGATTTGAAGAACAACCTGTGTATGTCAACATTATAAAACTAACCCAGAAAGTTATTCTAGTTACCATGCTAATGCAAATCGGCAACATATATTTTACATGTTGTTACTTCAATAAGATCCGATTATAATGACCTAGAAATGTTACTATGTAGTAGTATGAATTGTAATTATGATTATGTCTGTTGGTGGAGCAAAGATACAGCAGTATGCAGGTTTTTCAACTACAAAGTACTCCCAGACACCTAAAACCTGTTATTAAGCAATTCTACTAGGTTAACCCAGTCAAGTTCAGACAGCAGCAGACCGTTAATAATAATATCTTAATTAAAAAACCATATGCTTATATAATCTATATATCACTGTAGTGTGAGTTGTTGTGTCTGTTAGAAAAATTGTATATGTGCTCTATAATTCCCATTTAGTTATTTTTTTAAGCATTTTCTATGTTGTACCCATTTATTAGTAGTTTTATGGTAATTGGTCCATTTAATTATTATCTGGAATGTTAATATCAGTTTATAAAAACACTACAGTCAAAAAGCAATGACAGTAATGATGTTAAAAAAAGTTAAAGGTTACATAAATATGTGCCATTAAAAGCCATATGACTAATGAAAATAACGTATGTGTGAAGATTCTTATAATGTGCAAGAGAAATCTATTTTGTAATAACATGGTAAAATAGTTTTAGATACGCTACACAATAGAGAGACTGTCAGTTACAATCATCTATTGTAAAAAGGAAATTGTTTCCAGTATCAGACCTTTAGAGCCAGAGTTAAGTGAAAATGGAAGCAATCAATTTGCCAATGCTTTCTGCACTTTGATGTGACACCTTGAAACTATTTTCATGCTGAAATGTAGAAATCCAGACAGGTAAGAAATGTATTCTCACTTCATAATGCTAAATCCTATCATAATATAATAAGGAACCATGCCAAAATGCATTAAACAGTATTACCCTAACTTATTTTTCCGTTATACAAAGAAGTCTGATGGGATTTTAAAATTATGGCTGACCAGAATATGAGCACTTTATTGTAAGCAAAACTTATATTTCTAAATGCCAGCCTAAATGCAATGTCCTTGTTTGTTGAAGAGTATAACTGATTCACTGGGATGTTAGCAGAAGCACAGATTATTTAAGGAGCACGGTATTGTTGTAGGATGCTTCAACATGTCCACCTGTAATATATATTTAAGGTAAAGACTGCAATTGACAAGGACAATAGACTGCATCCAGATTTATAAAAAGGGGGCATTCTATGCTGTTTGTCAGGGCCGTAACTAGGGGTGGGCGATAGGGATGGTCGCACAGGGCGCAAAGGCGAAGTAGGGTGGCAGTAACTTCATTTTTAAGATTATACTGGTTACTAATTCAGGGTTGGGGGCGCCATTTTTTCTTTTTACCCCTGGTGTTTAAATTTCTAGCTACGGCTCTGCTGCTTGTGAGTAGACGTCCAGCACAGATCTGGATCACCAGGATCCAGGCTTTCATTCTGAAAGTCTTTCTGACAGTGGAAATGAACGGGGCAGGAAACATACATTGGGTACGCAAGGTGGGAGTGAAAACACGAAGGTCAGGCAGTGTGCATGGAAGAGGGAAGTAATCCTCTGCCACTCCCCTCTCTTGTGCCGACTATAGGGGTCTGGGTCAGTGGCTAGAATGGTGCTTTTCTTTTTTATACCAGCCAGTTTCGAATTGGCTCTGGTATTGATTGCTCTTGTCCCACCGAGGACAAGTAATCAAAGATCGTGAAGACAAATATGCAGTGGCGAGATCTGAGTTTATCCTACCCTTATCCAAATTTTCACCCAAACCCTACCGTTCCATTACTCTAACCCTAAACCTCCCTTCCCTGCAGCCTGACCCTAAGATTCCCTTCTCCACAAAAGAGGTAAAGAGGGAACTATTGGGATAAATAGGGGGAACGATGGGAGAGAGGTATAGAGGGAACAGTGGGGAGAGATGTATAGGGGGAACAATTGGGGTAAATAGAGGGAACAAAGGGAAGAGAGGTATAGAGGGAACAGTGGAGAGAGAGGTATAGAGGGAACAATTGGGGTACATAGAAGGAACAATGTTAAGAGAGGTATAGAGGGAACAATGGGGGATAGGAGGAGTATGGAGGGAACAATGGGGGATAAGTGTATGAAAGGAACAGGGTGGAGAAGTGTATGAAGGGAACAGAGGGGTGAGGAGTATTGAGGGAACAATGTGGACAGGTGCATAAAAATATCTAACAGATACTGGACCAATGCTATTAAGGAACCTGATTCACACTTAAGAATTATGATTTTTAGGTTCGTATATTTAAGAACGGATGCACTGGGCATGCTTAGTAGCTTTTCTACGCTATTAACGTAGGACTTAAGAACGCAAATTCCGTGCTTATACACTAAGAACCTAAAGTCTCTAGGTTCTTAGTAACATATGCAAGCATGGGCGTTCCATGAATAAGTACCTAGGCAGATACGCAGATTTGGGAGGCATTTAAATGAGCAAAAGAAGGTGCGGTTATGCAGTTAAGTTCCTAAGTACTATCCCTACGCATTCAAATGCGAACCTACAGTTAAGGGAGACCTATGGCACTCGTAAGTCACATAAGAAACTGAAAACCGGGGGCGTGCCGAGGGAGTTTCATTGCTATTAGTTGTGTATATATAGAAACCTATCGCATTCTTAAGTGTGAATCAGGTCCAAGATAAGTGCAGGGTGATAAGGAAATTGTTGCAATTCACATAACATGTTAGCATTACTCTGTCCATTAATCAGTGCATGGTGATGGAAGAGTATTCAATTGAATGCATTGGATGGGAGACAGCAGAATACAGCACCACCCAATGATTTTTACACCTAACTAACAAGTAAGATATAAATGTGCTAATTGATAACACCACTAATATTTCTGCTCTGCACACTAGATATTAATTTCTAGTTTTCTAGCGATAAACCAATTTGATGCATAAAGATCAGACAATTGTATCTGGGGAGAATGAGGTATTGGCATTATAAAACTGGTAAAACTATAACAAACGTACATAACTATAACTATAACAGACGTAAATGGTTTGCAGAAATCATTTCATTGCATGACACTATACAATGATTACAACATTGTGTATTTACCCATTGGTTGAAGAAGAAATAGTTAACTCCTAACTGTGGATTAGCCCCTTATTAAGCATTCGAGAGTGAACATCAAATATATTTATGGTGGTTTTACACATTAAATAAACCTGTGATTGTAAAAATTGTGACAGGAGCTACGTATAACCTCACATTAAAAGGTAAAAAAAAAGATTAATTTATATGTAGAGTTTTTTTTTATGCTTCTATGGCATCCATTAACTAAAATAGGCCTATAATCTAAACATGAAAAAGAGGACAGTTTATTTATAGTACAGGTTGCCGTGTTATATTTATTTATCTGGTTTGGATAGACCATTAATATTTAGAAATGTATTTTTCATTCATGTAAGTGTGAATGCGTTGAGATTACCAGGAATTGATTACATTGCTAAACTATGCTTTTTAGAATCATGCAGTAGCAAAGACTAAATAACACCTGATAATTACAATACTCCTATGTGCCATGGTACATAAAACACTGAGCTATTGCAAAAACACCAATCGTAAAATAGCAAATTAAAGGGAAAGCAGATTTATGAGTTGTTATATGTATGTATGTATATATGCATGTATGTTCTGTTTGTGTGTGTTTTGATGTTGGGGTTTTTGTTTACATATAAAACAAACAAAAGCGCTCCGGGATAAGGTAAATATGATCATTTAATTATTTAATAAATCATCAATCCTTCACATAAAACAGGAAAACAAATGAATAAAATTCAGGGCAATACATATTCATAAATACTAGTGTAACCACCTGTATAATGTTACATATCTATCATACTCAGATCAAGAAATAAAAACAATATTGCTGTCAGCCACAAAAAGTATCAAATATTTCCTCATAGAAGTTCAAATTGAATAGATGAGAAGTAGACTGATATAATGTTGCCAATGTCAGCTCTAAATAGGTAAACTGAACAATGTAATTCTATACTGCCCTGGAACAGTTTCCTAGACAGTTGGATTGGTGATGAAAAAAGGATGGTAATCATTCCACGATTCAATGTTTTAGCTGTGTAATGCAGCAATTTCTAACATTCAATAGTATGTGGATACTTCAATAATGTAGACTCCTTCAACAAGGTTCTACAACCTACAAAGTTTGTGGCTATCAACATAACAATCTGTCCGGTGACTGCGGCCAGGATAACACTGGTGCTGAAGGATATTATTGTTTTAGTTAATTGTTGTAGTTCACAGACTTTTCCAAATAAGAAACAAATATAAATTGCTTTAAAATGCGCATTTAGCTGACCTAACCCCTTAATTACCTGGTCACAATAAGGTAAACCAATTCTATACTGCAAATCACATTTTTGTGATTACAAAAAGCATGAATACATGTTTAGAATTATGAAAATGTACTTAATGAATATTTATAACCAAAGAAGCCAGTTGTTCTCTTTGATACAGTTGTTTAAAAATTCTAGTGATGACAGATAAATGTTTATAAGATACAGTAAAACTGGTAACACACTATTCATTTTTGAACCAAATCAGCTCAATAACAATACCAATTATTGTATGATGTGGATGCTGGGCCGATTTGGTTCAGAAACTCTGCTGAAACATAGCAGATTATCTGGCGCTGTCCTATAAGGATGGTGCACTAGGGTCAGAAGATCTGTCTGACGCTACACATTTTCCCTGATTATAACACCGTTTTGTCAGTATCCTGGGGTTATTGGGTACCTATGGGCTGGATCCAGACATGAGTAAGTGCTTGAAATTAGTTACTCCTGGGCTAAACCATGTTGATTGCAGGGGGAGTCAAGTTAATTGTATTGTTTGCATGCAGGGATATATCTTTGAATTGGTTACTGCACACAGATACTGACCAGCTTTACTATCACACTGTTATTTAGACTTGGGATAGGAAAGATCACCTCTCAACTCTAATACTGTTTGCAAAAGATGAAATATGACTCCCCTGCAATCAACATGGTTTAGCCCAGGAGTAACTAATTGAAAGCACTTACTTAAGTCTGGATCCAGTCCCTAGTCTGCAAAGTTTGGCAGTGATTAAATAAGATAAACAATTCTTCAGTATAAATGAAAGCAAATATCACAAATTGCTATATACACTTTTCAGGTTCTCACTATATGAGACATATTTAGCAATAATGGTAGAATAAAACTACAATACCAGAGTTACATATGGAGAGCTGCCAAATCTTTTAGCACATAATGATTTCTACCTGTCAGTGGAAACACATTAATTGCATCTTCACACTTAGAAAATGCTTAAGTGATTAGGAATCATGCATATTACATGGTATGCAAAACTGACTATACGAAGACTATTTAATATAACCGTATGGAGACCAATTAGGAAAAGAATTGGAGTCAAGTACATCAAGTTCTCTATTTGGATGAAATTCATGTCATTTATAAAGTCTGACAAGAAAAAAGGGGAGTAAGTGGTAAATGGATGTGTACTTTTGCAAGTAAATAACAAAGGGCTCCACTTACTAAATAAAGATCATTTCGCTTTCCTGCAATAACACCTGTTTTTATGTGAAAATGCCAATATTTGCATGAGGAGAAGTGATCTATAATTTAAATATGATCACCATGGAAAACCAATGTTTCCATGTTGGAAGCCAACAAATTCCTATTCTTCTCAATGAAGGCCATCACTTTGTAAGATTTAACAAGTGTAGAGAAGACTTTGCCACTCTTCTCTGACAGTAAAAGGAACTCCAGCGGCTTCCTGATCTCTTCCTCTAAAAACCTATAACCCCCTGCACTTGCTCCCATTCCACTTATGTTATAATTGCCAGACTCACCTCCAAGAAATGCCAGCCTGGATTAGTTAAATAATGTCAGAAACTAATTTCTTAGTAAATGTGCCCCTTAAACACTATTTAACAATAAATACTATTAAATAATAATATATGATGTCTAATAAACTGAGCATTTTAAAGTTTGCTATATTCCAAAAGCAGCTTTGAACCTTTTTATCATTTTGTATGGGTCAGGTATCTGCTTCAGGGATTGTTAATATTTAAACAATTGTCAGTAAACATTTAACAATGGGAATATAATTCCAGATGCTTCATTACAAATGTAAGCACAAAAAATGTAACAATGAATACTTCTAAAGAGGTTTTAACATTTCCTTTCTCCTGTTCCTCCATGAGTAGTAAGCAATTTGAGGCAAAACTGATAAATGTTTAAAGAGGAGACATTGTACGTCTGTTCACAATGGTTCGAGCAAGTCAAAAGTAATACATAAAAGAAATAAGTATGAAAGACTTTTATATGTGTATGAAGAACTCTGAAGAATGGTGATAAAACATTAGCTTTATGTGGGTTTTTTTCTTTGCCAACATCACTTTACATTTAACTGTTTGACTGTGTGTATTCTTTAAACTGTCATAATAAATCATAATGACATGCATATATATGGAGGAAAAGAGATATAACTACTATTTCAAACACATAAATATGGCTAAATAAGAGCTGCTTATTGTGACTAAAGCAGTGCTGTAGGCTAGGTGATTTTACTGATTTAAATATAATATCATGTCATAGGAATAGCACACTCATGCTTCATGCTTTAAGTATATGACTGTACATGCATAGAGTATAACACCTGCTATTATATATTAATACCTGCTAGATATCTTTCCCTTCCTATGTTATATGTAAATTTAGTCACACAATTATGTGCTGATCGGACTCAATAAAACCAAAAGCCTCAACTATGAATGAGAAATACAGTGCTATTATGAAAATACCAAGCAAAATCTACAATTATGTTTATGAGGAAGAAAATGGGAATTTATATCAGGATTCAAAGCTTAGTCGCAGAAATTTAGAGTAAAGGTTACGAAATGCTTGTAACATTTAAACTGTCTTCACAAAGATAAGCCCGCAAGCAGGTATGATAATTACATAGCCCGCAGCTCATTTATGAATATGAATTATCTGTTTGTACATTCAAAGTAACCTGGAACATTTCCAAGTTAAGCTGAGGATGCTAATCATCCATATAACAAACATCTGAAATACACTTTTGAACTTTCAGAAAGTAGCCCAATATTTTATTTACAATCATTTTAAAATAAAATCTGGGACATGCTTTCCTTACATAATTTCTAATAATACATAATTTTTATGTCACAATACACCTTTCTTATTATTTATACAATTATTTAGTAAAATATATTTGCATAGATTATGCCAAGTGGGTAATTGTGACGCTAAATTGGTAACTCAGTCCAATATAAAATACTATAGACAACTGACTATTAAAGTTGCCTTAAAATGTATTACAATTTACATTTTGCTAATCATAATAATAATAATAATAATAATAATAATCATCATCATCAATAGTGCACAAACCTAATCTAGTTCTAGTTTGAGCACCATATTTAGACATTTTGAGCTGGATTCAGTCTACTATTTCTGATGCAATCAAACCCTCAAGTATCCAGATATTTCTGTATTTGAATGTTAACCACTACAACGTAACATAATTTGGCTAAGAGGGAATTCTGACCAGTCAAATATCATTGGACCGAATCCAGACCTCCACTGGAGATGCAGTAGCCGTGAAGGCTTGATGCTGAATCCCTGCTATATCCTAACTACCGCACCAGCAGGGGGAAGCCACTCCCCTTGCTTGTACAGTAGTTAATATTACCGCTTAGGATCGCAGCTGCTCAATGCGGAAATAAGCTTCTACAAGGGGGCAGCGCCAGGCATGTAAATTTTACAGTTAGAGCTGGGGTTAGCTCTTACATAGGATCCTCTATTCCTCACACATGGAAATATGTGCAAAAAAATTAAGGTTGCCCCCGGAACATGGATTCGCTATCCATACGTAGGAGAGCATATTTTTTAAGCATATTTGCTTGCTTTTTAGCACTGCACATGCCTACAAAGGAGACAGTGAGACTGTAATAGAATTTCAGTAAACTACTGGAGCTTTATGTGTTTACCATTATACCAATTTTTGTGTAATAGACGGTATGTATTGTGATATCTTTGTTAAACTCAAACCAGATCTGTAAAGTGTCAGAAAAAATGTTTTGATTGATTAGTTAATGATGCTGCCATTTTCCACATCACAGAATGTCAATAAAGTACCAAGGACAAGTCATTTCAGGGCAGACTAGGAAAGAAAGAAAGAAATAGAATTTTATCTTTGGTGAGTTAAGAAATAAATTCTTAGCAGATTAATATACATTTAAACTGCATTTTGTAGTTAAATAATAGTATTTAAAAGATTGGCAGGGTTTCTATATAAAACTGCCTGAAGCCTGAATATGTTTTACATCCCCACAAAGGATCGTATTCACACTTAAGAATGATTTAGGTTCTTAATTATATGCAAAAGTAGCAAGGCGACTCCCCTGACACGCCCCTAGTTTTCACCCAGATTTACTTATTTAAATGGCTCCCTCCTCTCATTCTTATTACCTTCACTCTTCAGTTTTCCCGTCACACCTCATCATTCTTAAGTCATTACGAACCTTGAGGAAATAGGTTTGTAATTGTGATTCAGAGCCACCCCGTTCTTAAGTCCTACGTAAATTGCATATATTAAGTTACTACACCTGCGCAGTATAGCCCTTCTTTAATATACACACATAAAAAGCAGCATTTTCTTAACTGTGAATCAGGTCCAAAGTCCCTGTCGCTCAGAGATGACCCAAATGTCAGTGGACTCCCACTTGCCTCCAAACTAATAGGTCAAATATATCAGTGGCAGATCATGGATGTACAGTGCAAACAGAAAATAATAAGCTGATGCCTACCCACCATTATCACAGTGCACAATTTGAAGTAGAAGTGTGCATGATAAACACACGTTATTTAAGACTTCCTCAAGCCAAAATATGTGAATTCACATGAAATGAAACCACCTTCACATTTGTCACCAACTGTATGTGAAGACACCTCACATTCAAATAACAGCCACCAACAAAAAAAATCTAAAACTATATAGTAAATCTGGATGTATAACAATGGACAGTGGAAGTCTAGACATTACAGTAGGCACATAACCTCCCCTCACTGCACTATTACCATACAACCCCCCTTCTCACATATGCCCTGTAAACATGGTCCAATGTTAACTATATAGTGTTCCCAGTAGGATTTCAATCTAAGACAAAATAGCTAGCAGATAATTCACTCCAGGTATTTTATATCTTCAATGTTATTTTCTGTAAAATGGCATAATGACAGAAAAAGCCTGTCTGACATTGGTAAAGCAAGCATACAAATGTTAAGGGAGTAAACAGTATTGCATCAATGAGCCTATGTAGAGAATTACTTATCTGAGAAGACTTTAGCTTATCTTAATCAAAAGCAAAAAATACAGCTCAACAAAATGGTTTCTGATCTCAGGTTGCCTTAAAAATGAATTGGTGATCTATTTGTTGCTCAGGCTGAAGTCTTAAGCGTTGCATGTCTCCAGCCAGACAGACGAAAGCGTATTTTTGAATTTCTCTATTTTGAAATAAAAGTCCTTTAGGGTTAGGGTTAGGCTCTGGGAAAGGGAGGGTTAGGGTCATGGAAGGGGAAGGTTAGAGTTAGGATCAGCCTGCAGGTGGGGGACTCTGTATTTAGGCTGTGGGGATGGGAGACTTAGGGTCAGGCTGCGGGTTGGGGAGTCTTAGGGTTAGACTATGGGGAAGGAAGTATTAGGGTTAGGCTGCATGGAAGGGAGGGTTAGGGTCATGGAAGGGGAGGGTCAGGGTAAGGATTAGAGTAAGATTTGGGGTTACATTTTCAAAATAGAGCCATTCTCACAGAGACAGAGTTATAAAAAAAAAAATTGAAATTATAAAATAGATATGTCTCAAGTGCTTAGGAAAATGCAGGTCATTTATATGTGTATACACAACATCCAGTACATATGGTTGTTTATTTGCTCCAAAATTTCAATTATTATTTGAGCTTTTTTTTTAAATAAAATTTCAGATGGTACTCCAAAATACCAAATTTGGAAGGTTAAGGATAGGTGAGCGCCCTTTATGGGTCTGAGGGCATTTAAGTGCAAACGCAGGAATAGACTTTAGACAGTTTCTGTAAAGGGTTAAAAATGTGGTGGGTTATGAGGTAATGGTTTCAGAGCCAATTAGGATAGAAAGGAAAGAGTTAAATGGAAGGCATTTAAGAGAAGGGAGGAACAACATTGATCTCTTTGTAAGTTACATTATGTTTTGCAATGTTTGGACCAGATCCAGAGTTGAAAATGATAGGATGATTTACGAAACAATTTGTCATTCAACAATGTGCATGTCCGGGACTCTGGGCTACGCATCGAAATGCAGGACGTACTATGCATCAAGCAGTTCCATGCGTGGGGCTTGCAAGACCTCCGTGCATAGTTCATGTACACAGTGGGCTGGGTTTAGCCCTTATGTACAATTATCTTGTCCACACACTAAACTATACTTACAACTGTATGTACATTCGAAATTTAGTAGTGCATAAATGTATGGAAGCCTTTTGTACATTTGCACTCCACTACTTAGATATGGATCATGCCCTTTGGCTTTTGAACTAACCTAATTTAGTTTAATCTCCTGAAAGGTGAAAAAACAGAATGGAAGTCTGCCAGTTTGCTTAAGTGGGAGATTTTGTTTTGGGTTGGTCACAGGGCACTCATCTTTATAATGTGACTGGAGTTGAGATACCACCCTGCCAGGTTTCTGTTATCTAGGAGGTCCAGAACTGAGCTGAGAAGAGTGGGATCCTGAGCTCTAGGGTAGCTACAAAGTTTTGTATTATTTGGTATTCTTAATCGGGATTGATGATGTGCCATGGTTTGCTGGCACAAAACCTAAATTATAAACTTAACACAATTTAGTCTACTAATTTATCACTGGCTAATATAATCCCCAAATTTTTTGAGGACAGAATTTAGTCTTAGTTTGTTAGAATAATAAATATTCTGATGGTTTAAACCGATATATAAATCCCAGTGACTTTATTTTAGTGTCTTGTTTTGCCCTTTCTTAACAGGGTAACGTATATCATCTGGCAATATGCGACTTTTGCTTCAATAAACTTTACTCAAGCAGTAAAAGAATCTAAAATCCTGCCACAATATAGTCTAATTTATTTATATTTCAGATTAGAAGCAAAATTGGTTACGAGTTAATTAGGCAGCATAATAGAGTCTGTAGATTAATGAGCTTCTCAAATAATTTATGGGCTGTTGTTTTAGTGTATTATTCTGTTTTTCTGTCTCATAAGATTTCATACAGATGTTAGAGTTTATTAAAATGTGCAGTCACAAAATATAGATTACAAGAACATGCTAAAATTTATGGTCATATTTTTCCAAGGATTAAACTGTGTTAACATATGCAACAAGTGCATTGTGAGAAACTTTTGTAGAAAATAATTCTAGACAATGCATTTTAGGTTTACATATCTGTGGAATCTAGCCTGGCATAAAGAAAGCTATAGTAATTAACAAGAATACATTTTATTTTCTTGTGAAGCTGGCAGGTTGTTTTAGGCAGAGCAAGAATCTGTAGAAAAATTTCCAAGGTTGACATCTAGCAACAGGACTTAAATTTTTTATATCTAGATTATAATTAGTGTTATCATTTCAATAAAGTCCCTAATTTATGTAGTACTGTGCAGAGAATATTTAACATCATTCCTTGTCCTTATAGACTTTAATGTCTAAATTGCCTAACATACATGCGCACACACACACACACACACACACACTAGAGTATAAGTACTGGATCCTTACTGTTATTGAACTCTCCTGTCACTCCCTCTCTTGTATGAACCTTAAGTGACTTACGCTGCCATAAGGCAGCTGTTACGCAGAGGGGGTGCCTCAACCAGGGGGTAGAGTCTAACTAGGGCCTGGTTTCAACTAAAGCCCCTGATGGTGGGGATAGGCTGGGCTGCAGTTACCCTAGCAGGTCGCAGCACCCCTTGCTGGTCCCAGCCCCCATAGGCAACACCCGGAGAGGAAACAGAAACAAAGGCAGAAAGGGAGGGGAGAAAGAGAGAGATGAGAGAGAGAGAGAGAGAGAGAGAGAGAGAGAGAGAGAGAGAGAGAGAGAAGAGGAAGGAATCCCATTATTATGGGATTTGATCCAGAACTCCAATTCCTATGTGCAAGGTGTGGCTAAACTAGTACCTAATGTCTGACAACCAGTGGCCACCTTAAGTTTCTCTAGCAACAGAGTACATTCTGCTGGATGTACAATGCAAATGCAATTAACGGTAAACTTTACTAAGAGGGAACCCCCCTCAGCCAGGCCGCCCTGTTGGAAGTCTCATTGCTTTTACCATGTATGGATGGGTCGGAATGTGCAAGCTCTAAGCATGAACAGTGTTGAAATGTGGATGTAATTTAGCTGAAGCACACAGGAGGTGAGAAAAACGTGGAAGTCTGTATACAGCCCAATTTTGCTGTGAATAGAGGGCGGGATCTAGACTTAAGTGCTTGAAATTAGTTACTCCTGGGCTAAACCATGTTGATTGCAGGGGAGTCATATTTCATCTGTTGCAAACAGTATTAGAGTTGAGAGGTGATGTTTCCTATCCCAAGTCTAAATAACAGTGTCATAGTAAAGCTGGTCAGTATCTGTGTGCAGTAAGTAATTCAAAGATATAATTTCAAGCACTTACTTAAGTCTGGATCCAGCCCATTATTCTTATACATTTTTTTTTTAAATCAAATAATTTCTGTCATTACAAAGCAATGTATTATACTATTCATGAGTTTGAGAGGCAGTGATTATTAAAAAACAAACAAAAAAAATACAATTAATTGTAAGATAGATGACAGCAAAACCCTTGTTTTGAGCATAAAAATGCAGACTTGATAAACTTGATATACAGAGTAAAAGCCTAAAAATGATATTACAAGTAATTAAGATTATAATGCAAAACAGAACAGTATTTGTATCATAAAGAGATAAAATTGCTTCCAACTTTAAAAGCTTTGCTGTTATGAAAAAAAATCTAACTTTTTGTGGGACATTTTTTAAAACGTTTAAAACTATGCTCATATAATTTGTCTCGCTCAGGTTTGCCAATCTGACCCACTATATGGCTGAGAATAAAACACAATGCATTGCATGTACTCTTTATTTATAAAACAAGAAACTGTCACTTATTCAGATATTTTGCCTGTTCATTTTATCTGTCAAATCTTCAAACTTTTTTCTAATAATGTCTATAAACCCATCTAGAGGCATATAGCAATTTTCCCAACAGGTAACAAATTGGCCTCAAGTGCTTTATTTAAGTAGTGAGCTGTTGAGGTTTTCTCCACTTAACATATTATACTGTATGAGTGTATTTTTACTCACCACATAGGCCTCCAGACATTTCAGAATCAATGCTCTATCTCTCCTATGATAGGAAAGTTTGTTGCTTTTCCTCCTGGCACATCTTTCTATTTAACACATTCCACAGGGAACAAGAACAACGGGAGACAAAGACAAAGGCAAGTGCAGGTAATTCAAAGGCGATAACCTCTAGCTACCAAAACAAAGAGAAATACTGTAAATGCGCTTAGATATCCTCTCGTATTTTAATATCAGGCAGGCTGCCACAAGCAACAACCAGATTCATTCTCACACACACAGCAGATGCCCCCCTTCTCCCAGGAATAGTTTGTTCTTTTCCGCTGTAGCCTGTCTGATTATGTGTTCCTCTAATTGGTAATCCTCCTTGTGAAAGAAATAGACCTGTATATTACTGACCTACAGGATCATTTCTCTTGGCAAGAGAGAGAAGATAGCAGTAGGCTAAAAACCTATTCTGCCACTAAATTATGCCATTTTATGCCTTCAGAAACCTTTTCCTTTGCTTAGCTCTTTTTAGCAGCTTGATAGGTAGGACATTAACATTCTTGCAAGAAGAGATTTTCTATCTTAATCCAGCCGTGTATAGAATGGACAGCAAAGCCGCAAGCATTAAACTGTGCTGTGCATTACTGAGTGTCAATTGACTATTTGACTATTATACCATTTTTTTCTGTCAGGTTTCTTTAAAATGACAGTCATTTTACCCCTGATAGATGACAATCGATCCTTTTTATATAATTTTTTAGCCATTTTCTTTTTTGGAACAAAATGCACATCAATTTGAAAACTAGGATACAGATGTACAGTTTAAATGTGCTACCTGGGGGAGAATCAATATTTGGATAGTGCAACAGACATTTTATTTAGTACAGACGTAATTAAATAATTGTAAGCAATAGAGTCTTACTAGGCAATGTTATGCATATTGCCTATATTGTGAGATTTGTAAATGCTTATAATATTTTATACACAGATATAGATTATGTGGCTGATCCAGAGGAGTTACGCATCAATCGTCTCATACCTCTGTGTGCAAAGCATGGGCGGACTATGTGCCATCGTAAAGGAGCATGAAGTGGTACCTCTGGATATATATGCAAGTATGACATGTAGTGTATGGGCGCATAGCTCAGTGCAGCTACATGACCGTATATGTAGTGCAAGTGCAGGTTAGCACAGTGTAATATATACTGTAAATTGAGGTTATAAAGAGTGTAAGTACTTCAATCTTAATGTGAATGCACTAAAACAATATGGAATAATGAATTTAGAAAAAAAAATTATAATATATAATCATTTTCTTAATGTATTTATAAAATATTGTATATTGCAATGTTCACCCAGCAATATCATAACTTTTGTATTGTGTTTGAAGTACAAAATTCTAATGAAAGGGTTCAAATGAGGCCAAGAAGTTTCAGCACCCTGGACATGACCTGTGGCTGTTGCAAATGTGTTGGCGGAAACAGAGTCTATTTTTGTCTGGGATCAGCTCCTAATCAGGTGCACTTGCTTGGGCACGCCCTCACGGTACAGTGAAGCTTAGATACCGAATTTACCAGCAATGTATTGGCGTTTGGGATTATTATGATACTTCTTTAGCAAAATGTAAGAGTCAGTATTCTTTTAGTGTGCAAGTGAAAATGTTGGAGACTTGGGGACCTCTGCCAAGGGTGAGCTCTCAATTTAACAACACATGATATATGACTCAAATTTGAGACTCTGACAGTTTTAGAGTTAGGATCACCAAAACAGAGAAGCCTTGTAAGTGGCTGGTGGCTTATCATATATCTGCAGATGTATGTAACTGTATCTCTGAGTTTTATTTTAATGATAGAATGTTATGGTTTGTTGCTGGTTAATTGCAAGAGCGCTGGGGGAACTTTTTTGTATATATATATAGGACCACCATAAGCAGAAAGGCCTTGACAGTGGCTGGGAAATATGTGTAACAGATGTTTCTAAGTTTTACAAATAGAGCTGTATAGTTTGTTACTGGATAATGGCAGTGTTGCTGGGGCATTTCCTTGCCTGTGTTTCTGTGGCTAGCAGATTACCTCTGCTTTTCCATGCACCTGTTTGCATTAACCTATAAATTGATCTGAGCAACTTCCATTTTGTATATAACTTGTATCTGACCTCCTGCATCTACCCCTCCCTTCCCCTCCACCCCCTTCTATTTTACCTGCTCATACATCATCTGCTCCCTCCCACTGTTCCCTACCCCATTTAAGATCTCTCATAAAAAATTTCTAATCGTGCCTTTTCCACACATATAATTACCCAAAAGAGACTTTCCTTTTTTCCTTTATACATTTTAAAAATGATTAAATACAAGATCATTTGTCAGCAAGCTTTTATTTTCCCCTTATCCCATAACTCATTGTATCCTATTGACCAAAATAGTGTTGTTTTCTCTCGATACATTTTTCTAAACACATGAAATAGCTTAATAAAAATAAATACATTTATAACTTAAAAAAAAAACAAAAAAACACTTAATTTTATTCTTCTCCTTGTGAGAGCAATATAGGAGTTTTTGCTCTTTACATTTTTCTTTTACTTTTATATGACTATCTTGCTGTAGTGGTGTCATCTGCCAGGTCAGTATAATATGTATAGTTATGTCTTAAATGAGCTTCACTAGAACAATGAGTATAAACACTGAGATTTTTAGACAATTCTTAGTGGGATAAATATTCTAGTATTCAAGAATTGTGTTTTGAACATACATGTGTTTTCATAAAATCCCTGTGGTAGTAACATTGCCTCACAAGTGAATGTCAGTTGTTACAAGTTCTGTATGTCTTTGTGGAGACTCAGTTGTCTTATACCCAGGTTTTTGGCGGTGATCTGAGAGATACCAGGGTCCTGGTCCTGGGTCTAATAACCCAGGAATGAGACACAGGAAAAAAAAGGGTTTTTCCTGTGTCTGACCCCGGTAAGGTGGCCATGTGTAAGGTGCTGCTGACATGAGTTTCTTAACCAAGGTCTCACCTAATAGACCCTATTGGAGGGATTTGATACAGTTGCCATGTAACAGTAAACAACTACCTCCTCGGGAGCCGCACGCAGCCCCTTTTCAATGTCAGGGCAGACCCAGGACCCAGAATTTCCCGGGTCTACCCTGCTACACATAGAAGATGTTATTGTGAAAATCCCAGTAAATCACCCAGGTTATTGCCGATGCGGCTATCTGAAAGTGGTATAAGATTAGCAAATGTTTTTTTAACAACACTATAATAAGTTTCTCATTTTTTCACTTAGGTAGGTATACATAGGTAGCACATAAAAAAAGACTAAATTGGAGTGTTATATTACAGTTTTATTAATGTATATTATCTTATCCATTTTTCTCAATGTGATTGGTTAAAATGGATGTGAACTTTGGTTAGCTAGATTAACTTGACATAGTATATGTGTTTTAGAAACCATCCAACTAAGCAAGTCATGTTTTTGTGAGGCTTTTTAGATATGTTAATCAGGTTTATATACTGTCACATGAATAGGCTTCCATTCTTATGATGAATACATTCTACTCCTTAGTCTTTAATTCCTTTTATATGTCAGAAAGGACACAAGCATTAGAAAATGTAGTTAGAAAGAAACACAATTGAAGTCTTAAGGACCCTTAAACTCTGAATTTGAATAGCTCATTCTGGTGCTGATGTGAACCATGAACCAAGTAAAGTACATTGTTCTGTTTTAACCTGACAACTCACTTTAGCTCTTTTAAATAGTGAAGCATTAACTACCTTTTCCTTGACAGACTGCTAAAGCTGTCCTCATGCTCTGTCTTCAGGTTAATCTACACTGCATTTCTGCATTGCCTATCTGGTCAGAGAAAAATCCTCTGCTTAACAGAGCAGCTTGCTGTATATATATATATAAAAAGATCACAATGGACATACTGTATTTAACTGAATATTTAAGGCATTTCATTCATTCATATTTTTGAGTCCATCAATAAACAGTAATCAAATTAAGCTTGGCAGGAGTGCACCACATAAGGACAAAGGACTGTATTTGCTCCATTAAAGAGGTGTCCACACGCTAATCTGTTTCTTTTCTAGATCACCATCAATTATCAGAGCTATACCCCTGCTTGCACAGCACTACAATCTTGCTATTATGACTGCAATCAGTGCTTATGTGAAGAACCTGGCATATGTTTGTCTAATAAACCCCTTGAACCTGATCCAAAGACTGACTAAAATGCTCATGTAAAACAAAATTATTCTGTAGTCAGTCGAATGTATTTTGATGTCAACTTGAGCTGGAACACTGTAGATCAGGTGGTCAGCAGCATGTCATTGATTTCAAGGAAACAGTGCATCCATAAAGCCATGTCAAAAACAAATGGCAGTTTTATAAGAAAAGCATATTAGTGCTACACTGTACTAGGAGAGAAAAGATCTGTTTAAATTTCACTGTGCAACAATTTTGAAGTGTGCAATCACTTCTTTGGAAAGCTTTCTGCAAATGGTTCAATTGCCATTTCGTTAATGTAACATGAAGATAAGAGGATAAGAATATTGGTGGACTTTAAGCTTACATACCAGCCAATAAGCTATGTCTGATTAGATGTACTGTATTTTATTCACTCAATATAGCCAAGAGACCAGCAAATTATTTTCAGAGCAATACAGACTGGAGTCAACATCATCCATCACATGAAAAAATATTTATCTCAAGTATAAACAACTTAACCTACACATGTTTTTGTATTCAAAGCATACCCAAACAAGAAATGCAAGATAAAGTCGAGACAAATGGCATCACATAACACAATAATAAAAGTAAGGTACAGCTTGAACCAAAAGGTTAAGATGATAAAGTTTGTTTTCTAACGTAAACAACAAAAAAGTTAGTAAGAATTCCTCTGGGAATGAAAACAGTAGAAATGTACACAGTCTTCTGAATTTGTGATGCATAGTAGTCATCAGCTCACTGCTATTTATACAGCAAAAATCAATAAAGACACCATATCAGATGCCAAGCATTTGCGAATCCAACAGGAACAAATCTGAGCCAGATGATAATTGATTTTATTTTGAGAATTAGAAAATGTGGCACATTTTCTTCTACAAAAATGAATCAATGCTATAGACACATCCTTTGAAAGAAAGAAAAGATAAAAAAAAATAGAAGCACGGTGCATCTGAGTGGTACCCATCTTACAGTCATTTATTTTCCCTGAATTTTTTCTACAACAAGGCTTTTTAATAAAGGAGAAATACAAAACATTTCTTAAGTAAAAATGGATAGGATTGAGAGTGTCTATACAAAAGATTAGAACTGAAAACACACAAATTGCCCATAGTTTGTGTTGTGTCGTGCATAAAAAAGATATATTAGCTGTTATGTTTTAAAATAAATGATTTACTTAGCCTCATGGGGCAGGATCCAGATCTACGATCGCCTTATGGCCACGGCCGTTCTCGGTGTGGCCCCGCTCTCGGTAGTAAATCTGGACACTTACGAGTCCAGATAGCTACCTTAACTTTTAAAGGGGTTAAAAGTTCCCCCGCCTCGTCCCTTCATTAGCATGTCTACCTCTGCCTTCACAGCGGAGATACGACATGTGTAAAGGGGGGGAAAGCCCCCTTTTCGTAAGAGCCAGCATACGTAAAGTTCGGCTCCGATCCTTGCGGCGGCGTAAGAAGGTTGTGTGCAACTTCAATGAAGGACGGACTTGAAAAGACAAACTAATGTGGTGGAAAGTCTGTCAATAACTAACCAATTAGTTCCTGTGTTGTTGCACAGCATACAATTTAAGTGTGTCACTACTGTATATATTCACACTATTGTGTAACTTTACTTATAAAGTAAAAACAATTGTACCTCAAGCTCTCACTTGCATTGAGAACAAGGGGCCGGATCCAGAAGTAGAAGTCTAGCGCCGACGTACAGAGGGGTTGCATATGTTCGACCACTCCAAGTTCCGTATGTGAGGACAGTCCCCCATGCCCCCACCCACTTACGTGTCCATAATCCTACCTTAATTTGTCTGCATGTAAGTCTAAACGTCTGGAGAAGATAATAGGATAAATAGGAAGGCCTGACCACCATGCATTTATACTACGCTCAGAGGTCTGGCATGCACCTGTTATGGATTTTCTGGATGTTCGAAAGTTAGTTCCATTCGCCCTGGACTTCCATGCATAACCATGCAGTTCTGGATCCCTTTGAAAGTACAACAGGTTCATTACACATACAGTACAACTAAGCACAATGGATTGGATCTAGACTTAAGATAAGAATTTGGTATCCTAAGTACCGCAGGTAACTGAGAAGATATAATAGTGCTGAAGGCATCCTTAAGTATTTTGCTCACAAGAATGTATCGGCAAAATAATGGATCTTAAGTAAGGGCTTAGCTAAACCATTACTGTAAGATTTAAATTTCAAAGCTCACCCACAATGTGAATCTCTTATGTATGGTGTGTCGTCCCACCCCGTTCCTGTCCACCTGAATTTGGCACAGAATGTAGCAAAATAGGGGACCTACGAGTGACACATACAAAAGGCCCTTAATGTACAAAATCTGGATCCAGTCCAGTGTAGCTAATGTCAACAGTAAGTAAGTTACTGGACTAAAGCAGGGCACATACTGGGGCTTTTTTTTAGCAGATAATCTTTCCAATCACACAATCAAAAGACAGTTTCACCAGATATGTTACCAGTGTGTACTGTCCAAAGATCTCCTTAAACACACTTTCAAAAAGCAAAATATATTTTTCCATCATTGACCTGGCATATCAGGAGCTCCTACAGATCAAATGAAAAGATCACAGACTGGTTAAAAAAAATTTCTGCATCTTTGGACAGTACACACTGGTAAGATATCTGGTGAAATGGTCTTTTGACTGTGTGATTGGAAAGATTATCTGTTGAAAATGCCCCAGTGTATCCACCCTTAGACATGCCATGTGGCTGTGGAAAATGTTTTGCCATAAACTGTGCATACTTATGTCTATGGGCTGGATCCAGACTTAAGTAAGTGCTTGAAATTAGTTACTCCTGGGCTAAACCATGTAGATTGCAGGGGGAGTCAAGTTAATTGTATTCTTTGCATGCAGGGATATATCTTTGAATTGCTTACTGCACACAGCTACTGATCAGCTTTTTCTGTTATTTATACTTGGGATAGGAAACATCACCTCTCAACTCTAATACTGTTTGTGACAGATGAAATATGACTCCCCTGCAATCAACATGATTTAGCCCAGGAGTAACTAATTTCATGCACTTACTTAAGTTTGGATCCAGCCCTCCAACTCCTGCCTTCCCAGGAAATGCCCCTCTGAATGCCGGTGCTTACAACATTGACTTGAATATGGGCTTAGTCTTCTATTACTGCGTGCAAGCTCTACAATGCGAAAGACACATTGCACCATTGGTGATGGACCTAATTCATCATGTGATCTAACTGAATGAGCCAATGATCCTCCTTTCAACAGATGCTGAAAAGGCCTTCAAAGAAATGGACTAGGGCTTTATGACAGGCGTTAATGGCATTTACGAACCAATTTCCATCTTTAACGGTACCAGACATGGCTGCCCCCTTTCTTCCTTAATCTTTGCCCTATGCATTGAAGCGCTTGCACTCAGTTAGGGCCAACCCAAATATCTCAGGTATTAGAGTAGGACCAACAGATCATAAGTTATAATTATTTGCAGACAACGTCTTAGTGTCCATTATAGACACTCTTGTATCCTGCCCAAATATTTTACAGGAATTCTCTAATTTTAAAATTACCCCCCTATTATGATAGAGGACCTGAAGGGCACACTCTCCTTCCTTTGGCATCCTACACATCTTAAATACTAAGGAATTATTCTAACCAGAGCGATCCCTGATATTTGAAGTTAATTTTTCCCCTCTGCTGTCCAAAATTAATTTGGAACCCCGAAACTGGTCACAGCTCCCTTTCCTGGATCGGTAGAGCAAATGTACTAAAAATGGACACGCTTCCTAAGGTACTTTACTTTATGAAAGCTATCCAGATCTTTATCCACCGGTTTTGCAAGCTGCAAACTATAATGTGAGAATTTATCTGGAACGGGTATCAGCTTCGCATGAAATTAGATGTCTTAACATGCCACAAAGAAAGGGGCAAACTTCAACTACCGTATGAATCCAAACAATGTGTCAAAATTGAGGAAAACTATGTTGAATTCCCAATTGCTCTCTTGCCATGGATGGCATGGCCCTCCCTGACCCCACACCCTACCATTACCACCACTCTTCTATGTTGGTAGAAGTCATATATCAATTGCAACAGCTCTAAAAAATGCCATTAATTACATTATTCCACACCAACAACAATCTCCCACCCAGACTTGATAGTGGAGCATTTCACTTGTGCCTGGAAATGGTGCTTCTCTGGGCTGGTCAGCTACTGGATTGCGGTAACCTCCACACCTTTCCCAAACTACAGGCTACATGGAACCAGCTGAGACAAGAAAACTGGTGCTGTATCCAGCTCTGCCATTTCCTTATGTCAAAATATATTGCAAATATCCAGAGGGCCAAAAATCCTTTTGAGAGCACAACAACGTCCCACCTATATGGTATCAACTATTTATGGCCTGATCCTAGACAATCTATATCGAAACTTGCTGAGTTATACTAAAGCATGGGAGAGTGTTTCAGTTGTACAGACCCTCCACAAACTTCTCTCCAGATGGTACAGGTGTCCTGATATCCCACATCGACATCGAATCCACTACTGGGATTCTATCTACTCGCTTGCATCTGAGGCAATACCAACTGGTTCCATGTTCTGGCTATTTAACCTTTCTAACTGCTCCTTATCGCAATACAAGCGTTCTCCATAACACCACCTTAGCAATGCAGCCCAAGCCCTCATACCCCTACACTAGAAGTCTCCTAACCCCCCACTGAATGGCTCTCCAGATTAACTTCTATAAGGAAATAGATTATCTTACTTCTAAACAGGTATCAGGTCAGGTATATGAAAGATTAAGGGACACCTGGTTTTATTGGCTGGAATTTCAAGCCTTAAAAAAATACAGAGACCTCACCAAATTTCATCCCCTTAAGGTGTTTAGCACCTAACTCATAGAATAAGACCATTGATAATATGTAAGCCATGCCTCCATGTACCCCAGATTAACAGACGTGTTTGTCAACCTTTTTCCTATGCGCTACTAGTTATAAGTGCTAGGTGATACCCTTAAAACTCCTTTTCACCTGTTCATATCGATCCTCTCTGAACCCCTCCCCCCTACTCTGCAAATAACCTTACCATTCATACCCCATTTCCCTTTATAATACCTCAATAAAACCAAAATTAAAGTTATACATTAATACTCTTTTGTTTAATGGCACCACAGAATTGATTGCTCTACCTGTTTTTGATTAATTGTGCAGTTTTATTTTCACTCAATTTTTTTGTCAATGTATATTTCTAATTGGTAAAGCCAAACTTTGTCTCAATTGACTATCTTGTGTGACTTTAGCCTGGATCTTGTGTGACTAAAGCCTGGATCAGGCCTTAAACCTTATAACTGGAAATTGAGGACTTAATTTGCCAAACAGTGGTGTCACCTCCCCCTACCTGGATTACAATATATGTTGGATATTCAGTCCCATATTACAATACATATAGAGCATTTATGTTAGAGGAGGGGGGATAAATTGAGCACAATAGGAAGATATAAACTATATTATATTTTCTATATAATAACTCGTTTGAATTTTTTTGCTCAAACTATTTCTCTTATTGGTATGGAAAAAAATGTAAGAAGAAAAACATGAGTTGATTAACAAAAAAAATTTGGAAAGACATGACTGACATTGACTGCATTGATTTTTGTGAAAGAAAAGCATGTATAAGCCTATTATACCTGACAGTATCTTCTAAATATGGACAGATAATAAAAAAAAAAATCCTGACTATTCAATTCTTGTCCACTAATGTTAGATATTGAACTGTCCATGCTGGCACAGAATTTCCTTAATGGGAAGCAAGACAATATCTGCTCTATTCCTACTAAGATGAAAATCTTAACTCCTGACAGGCACATAAATCTCAACTACTAACTAGGTCATAAGATGTTGGAAAGTCTTGCAGTCGAACAGTAGTGTAATACAGATATATTGCTTCTTCCTAACATCTAATAAAGTTTTCTGCTTACAACTATATCAGAAGTTGATAATTTTTTTTTATTATTATTACAGTGTCTCTTTTGTTGTACTTTTTCCTGTTTAAGCATCTTACAGCTCACATGCTTTTGTATGGTAGAATAGGATACATGCTGTGCAACCAAGATGAAACCACTATAAGAAAATTATGATTTGATATGTTAATTTGATTAAACATGAATCTCACTGTGTCATATTTCTGTTTGATTGTAGAGTTGAAAAACTCTGTAGATTTCCCCATACCTTTCTAGCACCTGCT